>JASPKZ010007947.1:267500-458865 GCA_030220185.1 Diploptera punctata | reverse complement strand
TCTACGGATTGTATTTTTGCAGTTTTCGATATTTTTGAAATTATGTCATTTTTGTGGGAGAAAAAATCCAAGGTTATAGCCGTTGGAAAAAAATAACTCGATTTTTCAAATTTTTATTTTAACCGGATTTTTTGCATTATAAATCTCTGACTAGCCCTCTAGATTGTATTTTTGCAGTTTTCGATATTTTTGAAATTATGTCATTTTTGGGAAAAAATCCAAGGTTATTAGCCTTGGAAAAAAATAACTCGATTTTCAAATTTTTTATTTTAACCGGATTTTTTGCATTATAAATCGCTGACTAGCCCTCTAGATTGTATTTTTGCAGTTTTCGATATTTTTGAAATTATGTCATTTTTGGGAAAAAATCCAAGGTTATAGCCTTGGAAAAAAATAACTCGATTTTCAAATTTTTGATTTTAACCGGATTTTTTGCATTATAAATCGCTGACTAGCCCTCTAGATTGTATTTTTGCAGTTTTCGATATTTTTGAAATTATGTAATTTTTGGGAAAAAATCCAAGGTTATAGCCTTGGAAAAAAATAACTCGATTTTCAAATTTTTATTTTAACCGGATTTTTTGCATTATAAATCTCTGACTAGCCCTCTAGATTGTATTTTTGCAGTTTTCGATATTTTTGAAAATTATGTCATTTTTGGGAAAAAATCCAAGGTTATAGCCTTGGAAAAAAATAACTCGATTTTCAAATTTTTGATTTTAACCGGATTTTTTGCATTATAAATCGCTGACTAGCCCTCTAGATTGTATTTTTGCAGTTTTCGATATTTTTGAAATTATGTCATTTTGGGAAAAAAATCCAAGGTTATAGCCTTGGAAAAAAATAACTCGATTTCAAATTTTTTATTTTAACCGGATTTTTTGCATTATAAATCGCTGACTAGCCCTCTAGATTGTATTTTTGCAGTTTTCGATATTTTTGAAATTATGTCATTTTTGGGAAAAATCCAAGGTTATAGCCTTGGAAAAAAATAACTCGATTTTCAAATTTTTTATTTTAACCGGATTTTTTGCATTATAAATCGCTGACTAGCCCTCTAGATTGTATTTTTGCAGTTTTCGATATTTTTGAAATTATGTCATTTTTGGGAAAAAAATCCAAGGTTATAGCCTTGGAAAAAAATAACTCGATTTTCAAATTTTTTATTTTAACCGGATTTTTTGCATTATAAATCGCTGACTAGCCCTCTAGATTGTATTTTTGCAGTTTTCGATATTTTTGAAATTATGTCATTTTTGGGAAAAAATCCAAGGTTATAGCCTTGGAAAAAAATAACTCGATTTTCAAATTTTTTATTTTAACCGGATTTTTTGCATTATAAATCGCTGACTAGCCCTCTAGATTGTATTTTTGCAGTTTTCGATATTTTTGAAATTATGTAATTTTTGGGAAAAAATCCAAGGTTATAGCCTTGGAAAAAATAACTCGATTTTCAAATTTTTTATTTTAACCGGATTTTTTGCATTATAAATCGCTGACTAGCCCTCTAGATTGTATTTTTGCAGTTTTCGATATTTTTGAAATCATGTCATTTTTGGGAAAAAATCCAAGGTTATATATAGCCTTGGAAAAAAATAACTCGATTTTCAAATTTTTTATTTTAACCGGATTTTTTGCATTATAAATCGCTGACTAGCCCTCTAGATTGTATTTTTGCAGTTTTCGATATTTTTGAAATTATGTCATTTTTGGGAAAAAATCCAAGGTTATATAGCCTTGGAAAAAAATAACTCGATTTTCAAATTTTTTATTTTAACCGGATTTTTTGCATTATAAATCGCTGACTAGCCCTCTAGATTGTATTTTTGCAGTTTTCGATATTTTTGAAATTATGTAATTTTTGGGAAAAAATCCAAGGTTATAGCCTTGGAAAAAAATAACTCGATTTTCAAATTTTTTATTTTAACCGGATTTTTTGCATTATAAATCGCTGACTAGCCCTCTAGATTGTATTTTTGCAGTTTTCGATATTTTTGAAATTATGTAATTTTTGGGAAAAAATCCAAGGTTATAGCCTTGGAAAAAAATAACTCGATTTTCAAATTTTTTATTTTAACCGGATTTTTTGCATTATAAATCGCTGACTAGCCCTCTAGATTGTATTTTTGCAGTTTTCGATATTTTTGAAATTATGTAATTTTTGGGAAAAAATCCAAGGTTATAGCCTTGGAAAAAAATAACTCGATTTTCAAATTTTTGATTTTAACCGGATTTTTTGCATTATAAATCGCTGACTAGCCCTCTAGATTGTATTTTTGCAGTTTTCGATATTTTTGAAATTATGTCATTTTTGGGAAAAAATCCAAGGTTATAGCCTTGGAAAAAAATAACTCGATTTTCAAATTTTTTATTTTAACCGGATTTTTTGCATTATAAATCGCTGACTAGCCCTCTAGATTGTATTTTTGCAGTTTTCGATATTTTTGAAATTATGTCATTTTTGGGAAAAAAATCCAAGGTAATAGCCTTGGAAAAAAAATAAATCGATTTTCAAATTTTTTATTTTAACCGGATTTTTTGCATTATAAATCGCTGACTAGCCCTCTAGATTGTATTTTTGCAGTTTTCGATATTTTTGAAATTATGTCATTTTGGGAAAAAATCCAAGGTTATAGCCTTGGAAAAAAATAACTCGATTTTCAAATTTTTGATTTTAACCGGATTTTTTGCATTATAAATCGCTGACTAGCCCTCTAGATTGTATTTTTGCAGTTTTCGATATTTTTGAAATTATGTAATTTTTGGGAAAAAATCCAAGGTTATAGCCTTGGAAAAAAATAACTCGATTTTCAAATTTTTGATTTTAACCGGATTTTTTGCATTATAAATCGCTGACTAGCCCTCTAGATTGTATTTTTGCAGTTTTCGATATTTTTGAAATTATGTAATTTTTGGGAAAAAATCCAAGGTTATAGCCTTGGAAAAAAATAACTCGATTTTCAAATTTTTTATTTTAACCGGATTTTTTGCATTATAAATCGCTGACTGTACCTAAGAATAGTAATTAGAAATAGGAATGAGATGCACAAAGAAATTAAACATAGACTGAATTCTGGAAATGCATGCTTTTATGCATTACAGGGACTTTGGTCCCAAATTCTCAAAAAGATTAAACTAAAATTATATTAAAATGTTATTCTCCCAGTTATATTATATGGATGTGAAACCTGGACTGTTACTTTAAAGGAGCGGAGAAGGTTGGAGAATTTGGGAATAAAATTGTTAGGAATTTTTTTGTATCAGAGAGAGATGAACACACAGTCCAATGGATTCATAACAGTGGTCTTTATACGAAACCAGATATAATAAGAACAGTTAAGTCTCGTAGACTGTAATGGGCAGGACATGTGGCACGAAAGGGGAATGAAAGAAGAGCATGGGAGATTCTTGTAGGAAAACCAAAAGAAAAACGCCCAGTTGGTAGACCAAGAATGAGGTTGGAGAATAACATTAAGTATGATTTGAAGAAAGTAGATTATACAGGGGATGATTGGAAAATATTAGGTCAGGATAGGGATGTGTGGAGAGCTAATTTCTGCGCGGCCATGAACCTAACTGTTCGATAGTGCGATTGAGTTATTTTGTTTTTTTAGTTAGATACATAGAGATATGGTCATATGAGAGAAGGGAAAGTTGGCATGCAGTTATACAGAGTGATTTTGTAAGAGCGTGCAAAAATTAAACGGGACATGGGGGATGCACCACTGAACAATTCGAGATTCGCAACCTAGGGTCCGAGAAGTCAGTTTAAGGAGATATGGATGTAAAATTGTCTTTCACATTAGTGTTAGTCTTCTTTATTTATATTATTTATTGACATCATTTCCGGACATGAGTACCTTATTAAACCTGCTTGGTCAGTGTTTTTCTTGCAACACCCTGTATAACAATAATGCAAATGATTACAATACATTTTAATTTTTTTTCCGGGATCTTAAAAAGCAAATTTGTTTTTATGTATTTTTAAGATTTGCAATCATATGGCCAGCGCAATCATCATCATTCATATCCATCTTAGGTTAACCTTAGAATTAGGGACTCTCCTGGCGCAACATTATCACCATCACCCATCATATCATCGGGGCAACGTAACGCCTTCCAGGCGCCCCAACCTCAGAAGTGTGTTACAAGTACGCCATGCCAGGAGAGAAACCAGGAATGTCGAAAGACAAACCTGGGCATTTGAAAAAAAAAGAAAGATTTGCAATAATTAATTTGAAAGAATAGTTATTTGAGATCATGGCCTTCTTTACAGCTCCCATTAATACGCATTCGCAACTTCAAAGTAGGTCATTAGATCCATCAAAAGAAAAGAACTCAGATGTTCTCTCGCGTGTGTTTTGTTTCGGAAACAAAGCGATTCTGACAACAGCAATAAATCATTAGAAACAAAAGACGAGAGACATAAACAATCAACTTTTAAAGCTAATAATGCTGTGTACATTTCATACTGCATAAGTTTTCATAAACTCGGTGTTGGGAACAAGTGCACCTGCTAGTAATATGTTCAACAGCAAAGTTGTAGCGAACAGGTGTTCTGTAAATGTTTACTTTGCTTTTAATTTCTTTTCTTCAGCTCTCTCTCTCTTACAGAGTGCTGTACTTGTCGGTTTTATTTCTACAAGTTACATGATTGTCGCTAGTATCGTGAGGTCAGTTTTCCCGTTATTTTATCATAAGTGATGCCACGAGTGATTTCCAATTCATCTAGAGAATTTGGAAATCAAGAGTGGCATTTGTTAGGACTATTTATCGAATAAAATTAAGCTTTTTATTATTGATTTCGTACATCTCATTGATGGATAAATCATATTTGAAGAGAAAAATTATACGCTCAGACCGGGACTTGAACCCGGACCCCTTGGTTCTCTTATACCAAGTGCTCTACCAAACTGATCTACCTGAGCAAGTACCGATTAAAAAACGCAAGTCCCGTTCTGAGCGTATAATTTTTCTCTTCAAAAATAAAATTACGCTTGTTTATTTTGTTCCAAATCATTTATTAAGAAATCCATCCCATCCCTAGTAATTCTGCCCGAGGGCAGGTCTTTCAACTGCAATCATTAGCATCCACGCTTCTATATCGTTGCAACTATTACTAGGGAAGTGTAGGTGTAGTAGCATCCCGTTTGCTTTCCACACCGGGTTTATGTATGATGATGATGTTGGGCCATATGATTTCGGGGACCGTTTGGTGGGCGGCTTAAAGTGGTGTGGTTCCAGACATTTGTCTTACAGGTGTGGAAAAACCCCGATAAAGCCTCACCCAGAAAAACTACCCCGACCGGGGATCGAACCCGGGCCCTCTGCGTGACAAGGCAGCACGCTACCTCGAGACCACAGCGGTGGACTTATTTAAATATAGTTATTTTAAAATATTTATATATTTAATGTAAACGGCGATGTTTGAAAATAAGTGAGAAACGTTTGATGTTTCATTTGTTCAACACTGCAACCAGATCATATTTATTGCCAAACGATCGCAATATTGTAAGAATGTACCCTAGTGGAGAAACAATGAAACACATCAAACTGTATGTTAATTAATTTCTGATGTCCTATGACGTAAATATGACAATTATATTTTTCTGGATTATTACCTGGGAAAAAATACGTTTAAGAAAGTGCAAACAGTGGTTTCTTTTTTTTTTTTGGTATAATAATGGATAATGAAAATGCTATGATTGCAGCGAAGGACCTGCTCTCGGGCAGAATTACTATGGATAGATATTTGGTATATATATTATATTCTCCATTATTACTATATCTCGCGAGAACTCGGTCTCCACTGCCACCTAGTAGCTACTATAACAAGTAAGCAAATTAAAGAGACTATTTAACTCATGCCACAATTGGGAGTCAGTGACCAATCACGTTTCAATGATTTCTGTTTTACAACCAATCAGAGTCTTGTTTCACGAAATATTTATCAGTGGTATAATTACCATATTAAAGAAAGCTCCTCCGTTTTAATATTCTGAACAGGTCTGACCATTATTTTGCAGTGACTGAACCCGCGAGAAATACGGCTACCAGATTGTATATATAGTGCATGAATGTCAACACATGCCGCATGCAGGAGTTAATATAAAAACATTTGTAGCAATTGATTATACCACAAAAAAAAAAAACACTGTTTGCACTTTCTTAAATGTATTTTTTCCCAGGTAACAATCCAGAAAAACATAATTGTCATATTTACGTCATACATCAGAAATGAATTAATATACAGTTTGATGCGTTTCATTTTTTCTCCACTAGAGAGCATTCTTACAATATTGCGTTCCTTTGGCAATAAATAGTATGATCTGGTTGCAGTGATAAACAAAAGAAGCAGATGAAGCGTACCTATCGTTTCTCATTTGTTTTCAAACATCGCCGTTTACATTAAATATATAAATATTTTAAAATAACTATAGTTAAATAATGATTTGTGAGTAAAGAGCATCATTTTATTCGTTAAATAGTCCTAACAAATGCCACTCTTGATTTCCAAATTCTCTAGATAAATTGGAAATCACTCGTGGCATTACTTACGAATATTTTTACTTTATAGCAGTGACGCTTTATGGATGTTATAATTAAATTTTATGACATTGAGCAATGCAATTATATGACGTAACAAAAATAAATGCCTGAACGGGATTAGAACCCGGACCTCTGGGGTATATAATAATTCCTCTGACGTGTGTTTACGCTCCTCTCCTCCTAATCGATATGAATAATTTCGATGATTTTTTTTTTGCGTGTGTCTGATTGGGTCCCCGGATGGTTTAGATTCACAATTTGACCCCCTAAAACCATTAGGTGTAGAAGTTCACCTGAAGTGAAGATTTAATAATCGCTCTAGCAATCATATTTTTCGATATTTCACAACGAAACTTGTCATATTCTTTAAAATAAACCGATGTAACTATTATTAACCTTTACACTGCTACGAACGGGTATATCCGTTGGCAAAGAAAATGCTTGCTGTGCTATGGGTGTGTATATCCATTCTAAAGCGATGAGATTAGCAACGGGGACTTCAAATTGTGGCATACTGAAGGAATTCGGTACATTTTCGGACACAATAAGGGGCAAAATTATGGCTATTAAGTATTGGTTGGACATAATAAACGGGAATCAGGACTCGCTTAGAGCAGAGTGTTACAATGAACAGAAAAGGCAGTGTGTTTCGGGAGATTGGGTAATCGGTGTAGAAAGGGGATTGAAGGGCATAGGGATGGGTTGGGTATGGGAGAGGAGTACGCGGAATAATAGAAATGTTTGGAGGACAGTTAAGAAGAGACTAATCGATATAGACAGACAGTATATAGAAGCAGAGTGTAGCCAGAAAATATCGCTCACCCTGCAGACGGAACTGAAACTTTCGTGGGGAAGGGAGAAATATATTGACTCTTTGGATGGGGATGATAAAAGTGCTATTGCATGGTTTCATTTGGGGGGATGGTTGGCCCATAATTTAACAAATGAGGAAGGCATTAAACTATGCCCACTATGCGATGACCATGAAAACTGGCAGCATATTATAGCATTCTGTAGAGAGACAGAACAACTTA
Organism: Diploptera punctata; assembly: GCA_030220185.1. Classification (NCBI taxonomy): domain Eukaryota; kingdom Metazoa; phylum Arthropoda; class Insecta; order Blattodea; family Blaberidae; genus Diploptera; species Diploptera punctata. The sequence continues at coordinate 451,282 of JASPKZ010007947.1, read as the reverse complement.
GATTACAGATGATGCCGGAGAGATTTCTCAGGTCGGATCGAGGGAGAGTGGCGTGTTGGGATCTTTTAGGACGGATCGAGAGTGAATCAAAAACATGCAAATTTTTGGGTACAGTAAGAAAATTGAGATATAACAAAATTGTAGATTAAGGATATATGTATTAACAATAAGAAGAATCTCAATATGGTCTTTGTTTTCGATCTTTAATCATGTTATATAATAAGTAGGTCTGATAAGTTGAATAGTCTGATAGTGCACTTAATGTCTGCAGGGTCGGGGGGAGGGGGGATTGAGCGTGCGGTGTGTATATGTGTGGGGGTGTGTGGGTGTATGTGTGTGTGTGTTTTTTTTCTAATATGTTTTCTAGCCTTTTTTTTAATATTTTTGTACGGAATGTGGATGAATGTAGATATGTATTATTGTGATGTAGTGTAGACATAGATTTTACTTATATGTAGCCTGTTATTGTTTTTTGATACAGGTGTATTTGTAGGTATTTGTTTATATTATTAGTTTTATTTTTTTATTCATGGAAAAATAATGCACGTACGGCCAAGCAGGCCCGTGCGCAATGTAAATGCATATGTATTTTCTTTATTCTAAAAAAAAGGCAATAAATTCCATATTCTATTCTATTCTATTCTCAACTCCAAACGCCTGCTAGTTATATAATACGTATTGCATTGCTTTCAAACAAAGCAGGCATATACTGCCATCTCCTAGGAACCTAAATAAACTTTTTCCATATTTCTCCCTGAATTGAGCAAGGAGTGTTTTAAAATGAACAAAATCTGACAATTCGAAGTGGAGATTTACCTGGAATCCGAAACTGCCTAAACGACTGGACGGATTTTGATGAAAATTGTGTGTTTTTTTGAGTGAGTTCAGGGATGGTTTAGATTCACAAATATATCCTTTAAAACCACCAGGTGTAGGAGTTCACCTAAAGTGAAAATTTAAAAATAGCTCTAGCGGTCACAATTTTCATGTTTCACAACGGAACTCGGTATACTTACATACTTACTCACTGGCACTATCGAACCCGTAGGTTCATGACCGCGCATATATAAGCTCTCCATACATCCGTATCCTGAGGTAATGCTTTCCAATTATTCCCTGTATAATCTACTTCCCTCAAATCATAGTTATTGTTATTCTCCCACTTCATTCTTGGTCTATCAACTGGACGTTTTCCCTCTGACTTTCCTACAAGAAGCTTCCATGCAAGTCTTTCATCCCCATACGTGCCACATGTCCTGCCCATCGCAGTCTACGAGACTTAACTGTTCTTATTATAATTGGCTTCCTATAAAGAGCATGTAGTTCATTGTTATTTTGTAGTCTTCTCCATTCACCTGTCTGTTCATCTCTCTTTTGGTACCAAAAATGTTCCTAAGTACTTTATTCTCAAATACTTGTAATCTCCTTTCCTCCCTTAAAGTAAGAGTCCATGTTTCGCATCCATATAATATAACTGGTAGAATAATAGTTTTGAAACTCAGTTTATCCTATTAAAATAAACCGAGGTAGGTATTATCAAAAAATAAGCGAAATCTGACAATTGTAAGTGGAGGTTTACCTGAAATCCGAAATTACAAACTAGCAACCGCCATGTTTGTTTCGTGTCAGCGTGTTCCATACAATTTAATTAACCTTTAACATTTCATTTATTTAGACGTAACAACGCACGCCGGATATTAGCTTCTTGTTATCATAATTTTAATATTTAACACTGCGAAATTATTTTTTGTAGGGAACAAAATGGTGTAAATAATTTGTTAGGATGGTACGACGATGACTGTTTAGAGGGGTTGAAGGGGTAAGTCCTTGGTGGTAGACGGAATGACTCCCCTGTGAGTAGTTGCTGCCATTATTCTTGCTTATCTCCACCTCGTGCCTCGCAGAATTCCGCCCAACAGTACTTCGATTTTATTCTCCATCCTTTCGTTTGTATGTAAACCTTACTTGCTAGGTGAGGACATGAATGCTCCGTAGCAGGAGTTTCTGAATCAAGCTAATTTACTTAGTCGTATTTACCTACATACAGGGTGTTCTAAAATCCCCATACAAACTTCTAGGACTTGCAGAGGGGACTGAGTTGATAATATTTAGAATTGGAAACCATGTCCGGAAACTTACCATTTCCGTGCTACAGCCGTTTGAAAACAAGTATTGCCTGAACGTACGTCACGTGTGTCAACAAGTAATAGCTTCGCGATTCATCTAAATCGAAAATTTCCCTATCGAGTATTCCAAGACTTACTGTTTTTGTTTCTAGAAAATTGTCAACATTTTTCGAAATTTTGAAAACTGTAAAAATTTCTGATTATGAGTCAAGATGGATGCAACATGTTCATCGAATGGAAGATCACAGAATACCCAAACAAATGTTAAGATATCAACCTGCAGGAAGAAGAAGACCAGGACGTCCACTCAAAAGACTTTTGGATGGTGTTTCTCTTGATGCCGAAACAGGTCAACAAATGGCCTAAATTCGTGAATGTACTATGATGATGATGATGATGATAAAAATTGATTGTGGAGGGTGTATCCGGGATTATTAATGCGAGTCATGATTCAGTTTCCATTTTGTTTCTTTGCTTATTCCATCCATAGTAATTCTGCCCGAAATCAGGTCCTTCACTGCAATCATAGCATTTTCATGCTATGCTTGCAGCTTTACTAGGGAATTGTAAGTGTGCTAGCTTCCCGTTGCTTTCCACAACGGTGAAGGATGACGATGATAATGATAAGGATGATGATGATGGCCATATGATTTCGGGGACCGTTTGGGCCTTAACGTTCTCCTGACATTTGTCTTACAGGTGAGAAAAAACCCCGCTTTGGTTATTAATGAGTTGAATTGTAAAACAAGTGATGTACTGTGTCACGCCTCATAATAAATTACTTGTAAAAGTGGTCGCGTTAAAAACACGTTTTCAAACGGCTGTATCACGGAAACAAAAAGTTTTTGGATGATTTCCAATTCCCATTATCAATTCAGTCCACTCTACAAGTCCTATAAGTTTGTAAGGGGGAATTCAGAGCTCCCTGTATGTCAAAGAGTGGCATATGGTTAGCACATCACCTCAATGAGATATTTATTACGCAACTAAGGTATCACTTCGATGGGTGAAGTTGGGTTAAATTTTACATAGAGGGGCTTTCTTATTCAAGGTTACGATCCTTTTACGAGCCTGAAAATCTTCGAACTCGGGACTCACGGCTTAAAGTAGGCCTACCTCCCGGAGGACTCGTCCCTTTTATTTTCCGCTCTTACATATATAGAAAATTATATAAAGATTTGATGCGTTACTTATTAGAGCGTCTACTGCTATGACCTGGAAATAATAATAATAATAATAATAATAATAATAATAATAATAATAATAATAATAATAATAATAATAATAATAGTAATAATAATAATAATAATAATAATAATAATAATAATAATAATTAATATTATTATTATAAAAATAAATAGCTTTATTTTTATTTTGTCTACCGCTGTGGTCTCGAGGTAGCGTGCTGCCTTGTCACGCAGCGGGCCCGGGTTCGATCCCCGGTCGGGGCAGTTTTTCTGGATGAGGTTTTTATCGGGGTTTTTCCTCACCTGTAAGACAAATGTCAGGAAAACTTTAAGGCCCAAACGGTCCCCGAAATCATATGACCATCATCATCATCATCATCCTTCTCATTATCATCACCATCATCATCATCCTTCACCGGTGTGGAAAGCAACGGGAAGCTACCACACCTATAATTCCCTAGTAAAGCTGTAAAGCACAGAATGAAAATGCTATGATTGCAGTGAAAGACCTGCCCTCAGGCAGAATTACTATGGATGGATAATTATTATTTCCAATATATTTTGAATTAATGTAGATTTTACGAATGAAATATAAAATGAGCAATATAGAAAAATGAGAGGAGAAATAACGTCGTTGTTTCGAAATTGGGTTCGATTCCCTGATCAGTTTAAGTTTTCTGGGTCAGATTTCTTTCAGGATGTTTCCTTAGTTCTAAGACAAATGCCAACAAAGTTTTAGCCCTAAATAGTACCTGAACACCATGCGACATTAATATTCAGGCACATAATACTTAGGTCGTAACTTTAATAATGGCAACTATTTATTTATCTAGTACACAAGAGACAGACCTGTGTAACTTCTACAGTCCTTCAATGTAGCACCCAGCATTGTCTACAACTCGTTGCCAGCGATGTGGAAGTCGTTCTATCCCTGTAGCAGCTCCTGTTCTGTTGATGTTACTGACTGATCACCTTAATGCCAGCAGAATCTCGTCAACACTCTGGAATCGAATGTCACTAAGTGATTCCTTCATCTTAGGGACCAAATCATAATCACAGGGGCTTAAGTCCGGTGAATATAGTAGATTAAATTACACTTCCCACTCCCAGCGATGGTACAGAATAACTACAGGGTATACCGTGTGAATCCGAGCAGTCGTGTATGGTAATCTTTCAACTCGTGGGTCATCAACTCTCGGTTATTCGCCGAGATCGTTCTAGTTCGGTAGCTTCGGAAATCGAAGCCTCTTGACAAGGAGGGTAGATGTGTAGAGAATCTTCTACCATGGAGGTCCTTACGCATATAGACATTTCTGCGCAGGTCTTTCAACTCGTGAGTCATCAACTCTCGATTTTTCCATCCACTGACCAATGCGAGGGCCGTACTTCCGCGTCGCCCGCCCAATTCAAACGCTACTATTACAATGCATAATAATATCAAACCCGAAAAAATGCTCCAGCGGCCGCCATGTTTGCTTAGTGGTAAAGTAACTGTATACCATACAATTTAATGAATGAAAGAAAAATAATATTCCGTGAACCACAAAATTGGACTAAATTCGTCTGGTTGAGGAGTTAGATTAGTGTACGCGATTCCTGGGTTATAAATTATTTTATTTACAAATATACAACCTTTTATATTTCAAGTTACCGCACGCCACTGGTCTCCTGACGTCATATGTAATGGGAGGAAATGTTGGGATTTACTGAAATGAGCCAATAGTTAATACCTCTCTGTCTGCCGATCCAAAAGTTTTATTTACTCTGCAACTCCGATTCCGATATCTGTGTTCATCGGATCAATTCCTCAGAAAAGTAGTCAATAAATACAATAATGGCGGAGCAGAATCAATATACCTACATACATAAAAGTTGTAGTTACAACCGAGGGACCTAGAATTTTGTTTTACATACTTCCGTGGAAAAAAAATTGTTAAGAAATGTGTCTTTCACGTTCCGCATTAAACTAGTTTTACTGTATATACATAAAGTAAAGTGACCCCATAACAGGCCCGGAGGCCCTTGGGGTAGTAGAAGGTTAAGGCTCCCATTTTTTCTAGACAATCGGCACTTTATGTCAGCCCTGCGTGACGGCCGCCTTTACTCCCAGAACAAGCGTCTGGTACTCATTTCCGTTAGAGGCTGAGTCGACCCCAGGGTCATGGTGCCGCCAGAGGGTTTGGGTCAGTTTAAAAATCCTGACCCCAACGGGATTTGAACCCTCGACCCTCCGGCTTGTAGCTCAGTGCCTTAACCACTACGCTACGGCGTGCCCCCTACTGTATATACATATTTGTTTTATTATGAGCCCCACCACCAACCCCCTGGGTTTCCTCGGGCTTAATGCCCATATCCCCAGGTCTGCTCTTGTCCCTAATTACTCTCTGCTGTTTTTATTTTGTTCATTTTCTGGATACAAGTTTCGGGTGTTTGTTCTTAATACAACTTACATACAGTTATGTTTACATGTTAATCCCTAACCTAAGTCTGAAGTCTTAAATCTACCACCTAATCTAGTAATATTTACATGGTGTTGTGTTAAAACTAATACTTAATTTACTAACTTATTGCTAGATTACATCTAATTCCTTCTTCTTTGTCTGAGGATGTCCTCCTCTTGGCGTTGAGTAAGGACCCATCCGATGAACTTTCACACTGCTTGATATGGCTGTTTTTTTGTCCAAAACCGTAGAGGCGGCGGCCAGTTCATATCACCGTTTAGTGCAGCCTCGCGTAAGTCCCTTCGTCTGGCCTCATATTTGATGCATTCGTACAGGACATGTTGTACAGTGTCCAGCTCTGTTCCGAAGCAATCGCGATTAGGCGTTCGTGTGAGGCCTCTTTCACGGAGTTTGGCTTTGAAAGAGCCGTGGCCGCTCACGAGTTGCGTGATATGGTGACTTGGTTGGATCCAAGTTTTCCTTAGCATTTCCTTGATATATATATATATATATATATATATATATATATTATATAACGGGCTTCCAATATAAAACCGGACCGGCCTTACGGAGTTTCACCCGGCATGCAGTGCTGTCTCTTCCTCCCGCAATTCACCCTGCCTGCCACCCGTCCTTGAACTGTTTCTTACCTTATAGAAAATGCTGGAAATGTCCTCCCGCAGTTAAACAGGCATTATACCGAGTAAACACATTTAGATTGACACGCTGTAGTTCGGGCACTGTCAAGTTTCTGATTTCATTTCTTATGTTGTTCTTCAGTTCTTCCAATGTGTGCGGATTTGTTTTGTACAATTTGTCTTTCAGGCTACCCCACAAATAAAAATCACACACTGTAAGATCTGGGGAGCGAGGGAAATCCCAACTTGTTGTGCTAATTTCGGTAATGATTTTTGTGGTGAACGTTCCAAATTTTCGCCAATTTCGTCTAATTTTTCTTTGGTGAGAACCGTACGCCTTCGCGTGTGTTTCTTATTTTGTACTGAACCAGTGGTCTCAAATTTAGTCACAAGATCGTGGATTGTCGATCTGGAAGGAGATAATTGTCCAGGGAAGTTCCGAATAAATTCCTCGCGAACGCGATGAGCTGATTCGTATTTATAATAACATTTACACACATAAATGCGCTGCTCTAATGTCAGCTGACGTAACGATAGTAAACTGACTAGTTCAAGGACGAGCGGCTGGCAGAGTGAAATGTGGACGAGGAGAGAGCGCTGCCTGACGGGTGAAATCCCGTGAGACCGGTCCGGCTTTATATTGGAAGCCCGTTATAAAGATTATTGTAAAACCATTATTTGTAGGAGTTCAACTGGGACAAAACATGTAAAAATGGCTCTAGCAGTCACAATTTTCTATATTTCTATATTTCACAATGAAGCTCTTAAAATAAGTAGAGGTAGGTGTTGTTAAAAAATCAGCGAAATCCGACAGTTAGAAGTGGGGGTTTATCTGAAATTGGAAATTAAAAATTCCCTTTAGCAACCGCCATGTTTGGTTTGTCGCTGTGTATACGATATAATTTATTTAGCCATTAAAATCTAATTTATTTAGGTGTAGAAGCGCACCCCGGCTTTAGCTAGTTGCTCAATAAATTAAACAAATGTATCTTATAGGATTTGTTGCCAATTTAAGGGATGAAAGACTCTATTCAACTCAGATTCAGGCAGGAGTCGATTCATTTTGAGCAACGAACCGTGATTGTTCTTTCAGCAGTATAAATCGTTCATTGAAAAAGACTCGTTCACAATTCACTAGATTCTATTATCTATGGATAAAGAGAAGAATTCTTTTATACTCTGCTCAGCCATTTAGTTTACAGGCGCTTTGCTTTGTGGTTAGGTAGGTCTATTTTGCAGGCATTAAGTATTTAACATGTCAAGCGGCGTTGTCACGTTTTATTCACTAGAACAATTTTTTACCAACTAGAGACACCGCAAAAGACAAAAGTTGCAACGCTGTTAAGATAATTATAGACACGTGGAGTAGACATGGAAACGTCATTTAAAAATGCGAAGACGTTATTGGCAGAGAACTGTTTTCAGTTGTTGGTGATTGGAGCGGCGTCTTAGAAGCCTCTAACAACTCCCCGGCTCTACCTGACAGTAACAATGTATAGTGCGTTTTGTCGTACTTACAGAAGTAGCGACCATGATTGAAAGTTCAACTTCCCACATTTCGAGGTTGCCAACCTAAATAACTATTCTGTAATATTACATATTACAAACCATATGCGGGAAGTAAAACCATTGCCTTTTATGCATACTACGTACAATGTATGCTTGCAGCTTTACTAGGGAATTATAGGTGCGTTAGCTTCTCGTTGCTTTCCACACCGGTGAAGGATGATGATGATGGCCGGATGATTTTCAGGGACTGTTGGGCCCTAAGGTTCCTGATCTCACCCAAGAGCCTGTCCCGATCGGGAATCAAACCCGGGCTCGCTGCGTGACAAGGCAGCACGCTACCTCGAGACCACGGCGGTGGACACGTTAGTGTTAATATACATTATACGAAACAATTCACTGCATTTCAAATGAACTGAACTTTATTTGAAACAATGTAAGACAATAAATACGTACTTGCCGCCGTTTTATCACTGATTGATGTCAGGGCCAGTTGTAGTCTCAACTAATAATCATTGCCCACACTGTTAACGTTAGTCAGTTGTCTATAATGAACGCAAATATTTCCAACAAAGATGTTATTATTTTACTATTATTTATTATTTTGAAAACACCATCGCGCAAAAAAAATAATGTGCAACGCACGTTTGTGAAGTGTTTTACAGAATATCTTAAATTAAAAACCCCGCTGTCGCTCGGTTTTTAAACATTTTGCTCGCTTCTTTAAAAAAAACACTTCCCAATCTCGCATTTTCTTTTTCTTCTTCGGCTTTCCCCCACTTATAGGTTTGCCGTCTTCAGTTCCCATTTGTCTCTATCATTCCAATCTCCCTCTTCCGAATTCCGATCATCCATTATAGTTCTGACGTAGGTTTTCCATTTCAATCTTGGTCTGCCACGTTTATTTCTTCCAGGGGGAGACCATTGGTATATATTTTTTGGCCATCTTTCATTTTCCATTCTTTGTACATGGCCATACCATTTAAGCGTTTGATTTTCAATCCTCTTAACAACAGATGTGGTGACATTAATTTCTCTCCAAAGGAATTCATTTCTTATTTTATCCTGTCTTGTTTTTTGGAGGCTTCTTCTAAAATAATCAAATTCAACTGTTCTAATTTTGTTCTTTTGTAATTCCGTCAAAGACCAAGTTTCACTTCCATGTGGCAAGATATTCTGTATTATGCTCTTATAAATTTTCATTTTAGTTTCCTTTGTGATATTTTTGTTCCAAATTATTCCATGCAATGCCTTAGTTGCATTTTTTGCCATTGCAATTTTAGTCTGTGCATCTCTCTCACAGGTACCAAAACTTGTAATTATTGACCCATGATATTTAAAAAATTCACACTTTTTTTATTTTCCCTGTTTCAAATCTCGCATTTTAATATACATTTAAACCAGAAGGGAAAGTTGCCTTTGATGCCGCCTGCAAACTAAATAACCGAGTCGACTATACATAGAATAGAATAGAATAGAATAGAATAGAATAGAATAGAATAGAATATGGAATTTATTGCCTTTTTTTCAGAACAAAGAAAATACATATGCATTTACATTGCGCACGGGCCTGCTTGGCCGTACGTGCATTATTTTTCCATGAATAAAAAATAAAACTAATAATATAAACAAATACCGACAAATACACCTGTATCAAAAAACAATAATAAGCTACATACAAGTAAAATCTATGTCTACACTACATCGCAATAATACATATCTACATTCATCCACATTCCGTACATTAATATTAAAAAAAATGCTATAAAACAAATTAGAAAAAAAAACACACACACATACACCCACACATATACACACCGCACGGTCATACCCCCCTCCCCACGTCCCTGCAGACATTAAGTGCACTATCAGACTATTCAACTTATCAGACCTACTTATTATATAACATGATTAAAGATCGAAAACAAAGACCATATTGAGATTCTTCTTATTGTTAATACATATATCATTAATCTACAATTTTGTTATATCTCAATTTCCTTACTGTACCCAAAAAGTTGCATGTTTTTTATTCACTCTCGATCCGTCCTAAAAGATCCGAACACGCCACTCTCCCTCGATCCGACCTGAGAAATCTCTCCGGCAGCATCTGTAATGTACAACGTACGTTTGTGAAGTGTTTTACAGAATATCTGAAATTCGCTTCTGTAACAGTTAAGTCTCTTAGACTGCGATGGGCAGGATATGTTGCGCGTATGGGGAATGAAAGACGTGCATGGAAGCTTCTTGTAGGAAAGCCAGAGGGAAAACGCCCAGTTGGTAGACCAAGAATGAGGTGTGAGAACAACATTAACTATGATTTGAGGGAAGTAGATTATACAGGGAATGATTGGAAAGCATTAGCTCAGGATAGGGATGTATGGAGAGCTTATGTCCGCGCGGCCATGAACCTTCGGGTTCGATAGTGCCAGTGAGTTAGTTAGTTAAAAAAAACACTCCCAATCTCGCATTTTAATATACTATTTAAACCAGAAGGAAAAGTTGCTTTTGATGCCGCCTGCAAACTAAATAACCGAGCCGACTATACATACTAGGATCTCGTGTTGTAGTCTGTAAATCTATACGTATGCAATATGAACAAACAGTAGAGTGTCAAGCTGGTTGCATATTTACAAGTGTACTGTAAACATTCAGATAATCAGCTCCATTTTAATTTAATTTCATGTCCTTTTTTTCTAATTCCATACAAAGTAAACACGTCATTCAAATTTGCTGTTGAGTGCAAATACGTGTTCCAATAATTTGCTGTGTTGTTTAATTTTTAAGCCGGTCAGTCTACAGGGCTTCAAGATAAAATAAAAAAACCCAGTGAACTACTCTTACTAATATCTAACTCACTAACTCTATTGAATCCGTAAGTTCATGGCCGCGCGGATATAAGCTCTCCATACATCCCTATCCTGAGGTAATGTGTTCCAATAATCCCCTGTATAATCTACTTCCCTCAAACCATGGTTAATATTATTCTCCCACCTCAATCTTAATCTACCAACTGGGCGTTTTCTCTCTGCTTTTCCTAGAAGAAGCTTCCATGCACGTCTTTCATTCTCCGTTCGTGCTACGTGTCCTGTCCATTGCAGTCTACGAGACTTAACTGTTCTTATTATATCTGGCTTCCTATAAAGACCATGTAGTTCACTGTTACGTAAGTCTTCTCCATTCACTTGTCTGTTCATCTCTCTTTGGTCCAAAACTTTTCCTCCGATCTCCGATTGAGGGTCTTTCCACTTTTCAGCGGTTGCCCTTTTACCACCTTTACCTTTTTCCTAAGAACTTTATTCTCAAAAACTCCTAATGTTTTCTGCTCTTTTGGGGTAAGGACCCATGATCCATTTCCATAAAATATAACTGCGAGAATAACAGTTTTATATATTAATTAAATAAAAATAAAACGTAGTTTTATTTGATTTTCATATTTATTATATAATTCAGTGACAGCTGTTTCGGTACACTGTACCTTCTTCAGACATGTTAACAAATTATGAATTGTGTTCCAACTGATCTAAGCAACAATACAACAATATTTATTTAAATGTTTTATATAATAAATATGAAAATCAAATAAAACTACGTTTTATTTTCATTTAATTAATAAATATGGATTTTCATCAAGTAAACACCAACTCAATTGATTAGTTTTATATATTTTCAGTTTAACTTTTTTTATAGGAGTTGGCATGACTCGAGCCTGGATTGGATGTAATTAATTCATTGTATAATTTGGATCTTATATATCTACTACGTTTGGATCTAGAAGTTTTGTAGAATTTAGAAAAAATGTAGAAAAATTGAGGAACAGTCATTTTTTATCCCATATCTATGACGTATGAAAGATAAGGACTTTGCCACTTGCACGGGGAGAGAATGATCTGGTATGCCTTGTAAAGTCTGTATGTGTTAGCATTAATCGTGTGTTTACAGCAGATGACAGTAGGGCATGCAGTTGCCAAATCCAGTTCTCTTCCACCAGAATTTGTTCCTGTCAGACTCTCAGCAGTCATCTGTTACCTTCTTCACAGACTAATGACCAGTGTTCTGTTTTTTCTCTAAATAAAAACGCAGGATTTTGTTTTATGGCGCACAACAAACATTCAACTTAAATGAATAGTCTTTACTCATTTGTTTTTAAGATACTAGTGGAAAAAACAATTGAAAGATAAATGGCTTAGTATAAACGAAGACAATTTTTCAAAACAAAACTTCTTATACTTTTTTCTTTTCTTTTTTTGAGCGATAGTGCGTTTTGTTGTACTTACCAGCATGGCGACCATTTATGGGTTGCCAACCTAAATAACTGTACTGTAATATTACTTATTACAACCCACGTGCCCTTTATGTATATACAACATATATCCAAAAGGTAGTGTTAATATACCAGAATGGGTTGAAGCAAGGAGATGCACTATCTCCTCTACTATTTAATTTTGTACTAGAGCATGCCATTAAGTCTTTAGAGAATGAGGAAGGCTTACAACTCAATGGTATAAATAAGCTGTTAGTTTATGCTGATGATGTAGTATTGTTGGCCGATAGCGAGGAGATACTAAAGGCCAACACGCACACACTATTGAGTAACACTAAGAAATTAGGACTGGAAGTAAATATCAATAAAACTAAATATATGGTCACACGTAGAAATACATTATATAATGGAAATGGACAGCTAATGACAAATGAGGGAAATTTTTAAGAAGTGGCTGAATTCAAATACCTAGGAACAATGATCACAAATAGGAATGAGATGCACAAAGAAATTAAACATAGGCTCAATTCTGGAAATGCGTGCTATTATGCATTGCAGAGACTCTTGATGTCCCAACTCCTTTCAAAAAACGTTAAACTGAAAATATATAAAACTATTATTCTACCAGTTTAATATATAGATGCGAATCATGGACTCTTACTTTAAGAGAGGAAAGGAGATTAGAAGTATTTGAGAATAAAGTAATTAGGAAAATTTTTGGACCAAAGAGAGATGAACAGACAGGTGAATGGAGAAGACTACATAATAATGAACTACATGGTCTTTATAGGAAGCCAGATATAATAAGAACAGTTAAGTCTCGTGGACTGCGATGGGAAGGACATGTTGCGCGTATGGGGAAAGAAAGACTTGCATGGAAGCTTCTTGTAGGAAAGCCAGAGGGATAACGCCCAGTTGGTAGACCAAGAATGAGGTGGGAGAATAAAATTAACTATGATTTGAGGGAAGTAGATTATACAGGGAATGATTGGAAAGCATTAGCTCAGGATAGGGATGTATGGAGAGCTTATGTCCGTGCGGCCATGAACCTACGGGTTCGATAGGGCCAGTGAGTAGGTAAGTTAGTGTTAATATACATTATACGAAAGAAATCACTGCATTTTACATGAACTGAACTTTATTTGAAACAATGTTGACTTAACGAAATTCTACTGAAAACTTTTAGACTTTTTAGCTTTACGTCCAATATTCTTCTGTTTGAGGAAGCTAATAGTGTAACAAAATCTGCAATGTCGATATCTTATTTAAATTTATCATCGTCCACTGCTGTGGTCTCGAGGTAGCGTGCTGCCTTGTCACGCAGCGGGCCCGGGTTCGATCCCCGGTCGGGGCAGTTTTTCTGGGTGAGGTTTTTATCGGGGTTTTCCTCACCTGTAAGACAAATGTCAGAAAACGTTAAGGCCCAAACGGTCCCCGAAATCATATGGACATCACATCATCATCATCATCATCACCCTTCACCGGTGTGGAAAGCAACGGGAAGCTACCACACCTACAATTCCCTAGTAAAGCTGCAAAGCATAGCAGTGAAAGACCTGCCCTCGGGCAAGTACGTATTTATTGTTTTATATTGTTTCAAATATAGTTCAGTTCATTTAAAATGCAGTGATTTGTTTCGTATAATGTATATTAACACTACCTTTCGGATATATTTTTGTATATACATCGTATGTAGTATACATAGAGGACAGTGGTTTTACTTCCCACACGTGGTTTGTAATATATATAATATTACAGTATAGTTATTTATGTACTAACTGCGGCAGAAATGAAATTTATGAGACGTACTGCAGGTTACTCAAGAACAGACCATAAAAGGAATTCTGAGATTCTCAAAGAATTACAAACAGAACCAGGCATGGAATATGTACAAAAATACAGAAACAACTGGAAATCTCACGTAAGAATAATGAGCAGAACAAGAATACCACGTCAGATCTTAAATTACCAGCCACCAGGCAAGAGATCTTTGGGCAGACCCTTCAAACGTTGGATTGAGACCGTAACAGACCGCTAGGTCTATCACATGAAAGGAAGAAGAAGAAGAAATTATTTAGGTTGGCAACCCCAAAATGTAGGAAGTTGAACTTTCAATCATAGTCGCCATTGCTATAAGTACGATAAAACGCACTATCGCGTAAAAAAATAGTTTTTAATATATTACTCCGTCATTCAATAAATCAAGCTGTCTTGTTGAAATTTAAAAATATCTCGCAAAACATTTGTTGCAGGTGAACTACAAGAGACTTTAATTCCATACAATTTGATTTCTGTGTTGCTTATGTAATGCGAGTCTATTCTGTTTTTGTTTATGTAATAACCTTCTTTTGTTTCCCCTTCGAAAACAAAAGAGCACAAAGACAATCTCCTGAGTTGCCATGGTAACCAGGGTCTACTGGCAAGGAAATTAAACTCAGTGGGGTTGTAAGCTGTGATTCGTGAGCTCATGGAGACACGTTTTATACACATTTTCACGTCAATAAACTGAATGTACATTCTAAAACATTAAAACGTGTGACGCTTCTTAATAAATGTTTCTAAATATGAGAACACACCTTTGCAATATCTGATATATAAAAATGAATGTTTGTTTGTTTGTTCGTACTTTATGCGCAGCCATACCGTTGATCCGATTGTGATGCGGTTATTTGCATTTATGTTCAGTAGATTCCCCGTATGAACATAGACTATGAGAGTTGTGATACTCAACTCCTATACCCTTAAAAATCGCCCTTTTTAGTGCATAACGTGAAAAAAGTAGCTCTTTGGACGTTTAAGTGGCTTACGCTGCCTAATCCATAACAAATACACAAAATTAATGTATACAGAATTGAATATCTCAAAAAGCTGTACAAAAAAACGCAACAGGATATGTTTGTCTCTTACGGATAACTCACAATAACCATTTTTGTCTTTCATTGAAGCCAAGAAGATCGAGACAAGTACGTAGATTCCTGTGCAAGCATAGCAGCACATGGCGGGTATTCTTTTAAGGATAACTCACAATAACGAATTTTGTCTTTTAACTCATTTATGCCAAGAAGATCTAGATAAGTAGATTCCAGGGCAACACCGGGAAATCAGCACGGGGACCTTAAAATAATTACGATATACAAATATGATTATTTTTCATTTTACTTATTCAACTAATCATAAGAAGTACATTAATGTTTGTCTTTCATCTCGATTATGCCAAGAAGATCGGGATGAGTAGATTCCCAGACAACGTTGGGTAAACAGCACGGGGTTTACAAAAATAATCACGATACATATATTCTCTTTTACTTATTTAACGAAACATAAAACACATTAATTTTTGTATTTCAGCTCATTATGTTAAGAAGATCGGGATAAGCAGATTCCCGGGCAACGCCGGGTAATCAGTAAGGGGTATCTAAAATTTATAAATTTATAATTATTTTACATTTTACTCATTCAACTAAACGTAAAACACATTAATTTTCATTTATTTAGGCGTAGGAGCGCAGGCGCCGGGTATTAGCTAGTATTTAATAAATAATAAAGGAGAAATGCGCACAAACCGTGCAGTTATTACATGTAATGTGTTTGCTATAAGCGCTGATTGATTTAAGTCTGTTTTTACAATTTGTAATATGGTACTTATCGCATTTTTCGGAACTCAAAACGCATATGCACTTGTCACTAGGTTCATGAAATGTCTTGTTGCAGCATCTCTTGTGATGGAAGCCATTGTCTGCCAATCTGGTAGTGACATGACGCATTTCACAGTTCGAATCTGTCTTGCATCGCACAGGTCGCATAGAATACCGATGGTATATACTGAAATAATTTTAATATGCAGAAATTTCAACATATTTCTGGAACAATCAGACAAACACTGAGGAACAAAGTAAGAAAGGATACGCAGCTAAGATTTTACTCAACGGTGGCGCTACCAGTGGCGATGTACGGAAGTGGGTCCTGAATGAAAAAGACAAAAGTAAAATTCAGGCAGTGGAAATGAGCTTCCTACGGGCTATGAAAGGTTGTACAAGAAAAGAACATATTAGAAATGAGAATATTAGAGAGGAACTAAAAGTACAACCACTTCTTCAACAAATAGAACAACACAGGAACAATTGTATGGAACATTGCAAAGAATGACAGAGGATAGGATGCCAAAGATGGCACTGATGTATAATCCTGGAGGACGAAGATCGGTAGGAAGACCAAGAAAGCGCTGGGCTGAACAGATGTGAGATCGGAACAGGCAAATACCTACTCCGTGAAGGATGATGACGATGATGATGAAAATAAATTTTATGGAAGGTGATTATATAACCATGGAATTATGTTGACTATTTAACTCATGCCCCAAATGGGAGTCAATGACCAATCACGTTTCAATGATTTCTGTTTTACAACCAATCAGAGTAGTGTTTCACGAAATATTTATCAGTGTTATAATTACCATATTAAAGAAAGCTCCTCCTTTTTAATATTCTGAACAGGTCTGACCATTATTTTGCAGTGACTGAGCCCATAAGAAATACGGCTACCAGATTGTATATATAGTGGATGAATGTCAACACATGCCACATGTGGGAGTTAATATAAAAACATTTGTAGCAATTGATTATACCACCAAAAAAAGAAACCACTGCTTGCACTTTCTTAAATGTATTTTTTCTCAGGT
Source organism: Diploptera punctata (assembly GCA_030220185.1). Classification (NCBI taxonomy): domain Eukaryota; kingdom Metazoa; phylum Arthropoda; class Insecta; order Blattodea; family Blaberidae; genus Diploptera; species Diploptera punctata. Next base: position 434,442 of record JASPKZ010007947.1, on the reverse strand, counting down.
AACAATCCAGAAAAATATAATTGTAATATTTACATCATACGACATCAGAAATGAATTAATATACTGTTTGACGTGTTTCATTTTTTCTCCACTAGAGAGCATTCTTACAATATTGCGTTCCTTTGACAATAAATAGTATGATCTGGTTGCAGTGATAGACAAAAGAAGCAGTAGAAGCGTACCTATCGTTTCTCATTTGTTTTCAAACATCGCCGTTTACATTAAATGTATAAATATTTTGAAATAACCATAGTTAAATAATGATTTGTGAGTAAACAGCTTAATTTTATTCGTTAAATAGTCCTAACAAATGCCACTCTTGATTTCCAAATTCTCTAGATAAATTCACTTCGTGAGTCGTGAATTTATCGATAATTTGGAAATCACTCGTGGCATTACTTATGAAAGGTGTTTTAAACGTAACGAAGTTAATCCCACAATTCTAATGAGTTCTCTCAAGTGATCTCGAAGGTTTTAAATCTTTTTAAAGGAGAAGAGGGATGAAAAATTGCGAGGGAAAGACAAAGTATGGTAAGGGGATGGAATTAAGAGGGATGATCCTCTTTACTTCTGAAGGTGATATTGGTGAGATCCCATTTCCACTTAACCACTTGCTATCCGTTATCCAAGACTTATTTTCAAGATCTTCTTTCTTCTAGCTGTTATTCGTATTTATTGCCATTGCAACGTGCCATTATTTCTATACTTCAACTTTGTTTTGAGAAGCTTCATCAGCATTTACGTCATCTGGATTTAAGGGATATGGTAGAAGTATATTTTTTTGTGCAATAGTGACCATGATTGAAAGTTCAACTTCCTATATTTCGAGCTTGCCTACTTAAATAAATATACTGTACTATTGATGTTGAGTGATTCCGGGTTCTGTGGCCGTGGTCCATAGTTGGTGTTGATACCAGACGTTTCGCCCTCAACTGCGGAGGGCATCTTCAGTGGCGAGTGCTTCTAGGCGTGTTTCCTGGTCGGAAGCTCTACTTAGAGTGAACGCTGCGGGTGTTGTATTGATACTAGTGGTGGGAGCAGACTCCAAGACTCTATGGTCTTCCAAAAATACACAAGAACAACATTCCACTCCGGCCAATTGTCAGTGCCATCGGTTCTCCGACCTACTTACTGGCAAAGCATCTTACAGGACTTCTGAAACCACTCCTTGGAAAAACGGACAGCTACATCAGAGACTCGACACATTTCATTGAGAGACTACGGAATATAAACGTAACATCTCAAGATATACTGGTTAGCTTCGATGTGGTTTCCCTTTTCACCATGGTGCCAGTAAATGAGACCATGGACTACATTAGACAGATTTTCACAGAAGAAATATCCAATTTATTCAGGCATGTACTAACTACTACTTACTTCCAATGGAACAACAGCTACTATGAACAGACCGACGGAGTAGCCATGGGCAGTCCTCTAAGCCCAGTAGTAGCGAATTTTTTCATGGAGAAATTCGAAACAGAAGCACTAAAAACAGCTCCCAAGTCTCCAGAACATTGGTTTCGCTATGTTGATGACACATTCGTAGTATGGAGACATGGCAGTGAAGAATTGGAACGTTTCCTTCAACACCTTAACAGCAGACACAACAAAATACAGTTCACTATGGAAAAAGAAGATAATGGAAGACTTCCTTTCCTGGATGTTCAAATAATAAGGACTGGCAATGGGGAAATTCAACATACAGTTTACAGAAAACCTACACACACAGACCGATATCTGCACAAAGACTCTAACCACCATCCAAGACAAAAGCGAGGTGTCATTAAGACACTGTTCGACAGAGCGACTAAGTTATGCCAACCACAACACCTTAAACAAGAACAACACCATCTGTTCAATTGTTTCCAGAAAAATGGCTACACATCCAAGGAAATAAGACAAACCATACATCCACGAAGACAGCACGTCAGAATGGATAACACACCCTCAACCAGCATAGCCTACTTACCATATGTACAAAGAGTCACAGATCGTATCGGAAAACTCCTACGAAAATACAACATAAAAACAGTTTACAGACCTACAAGAAAAATAGAAGACTGCCTTCGCTCAGCTAAGGATCCTCGGCCACCTCTCTCCACTTGCGGCGTATATCGACTTCCTTGTTCGTGTGGTAAACCATACATAGGGACCACAAAAAGAAGTATAGCCACCCGTTTATCAGAACACAAAAGAAACTGCAGACAAGGAGAAATGGATAAATCGGCTGTAGCAGAACATGCCATTATGAATGGACACCAGATTCTATTCGATGATACACAAGTTTTAGCCACAACTTCCTATTATTTCCCTAGATTATATCGAGAGGCTATAGAAATACACAAGCATAAGGAAAATATTAACAGAAAAGAGGAAGGTATTAAACTGTCTAAGGCCTGGTACCGTACACTAGAAAATAAATGCATCAACACTAGGGACAACAAGGAGACGACCATTAGCCAATCAGCAAGAGCCACGCCCGCTCACCCTGCTCCCACCACTAGTATCAATACAACACCCGCAGCGTTCACTCTAAGTAGAGCTTCCGACCAGGAAACACGCCTAGAAGCACTCGCCACTGAAGATGCCCTCCGCAGTTGAGGGCGAAACGTCTGGTATCAACACCAACTATGGACCACGGCCACAGAACCCGGAATCACTCAACATCATGATTACCGGCCGTGAAAGCCTGCATTCAACTATTAAACGCCTCTACGGGGAGGAAAGTTATTTACGTATTCGACACCTGGAGACACTCCGGAAGAAGAAATCCCAATTACTATCATCTTATACTTTTTTACTACGGTGCAGAGACGCTGGATATATACCCAAATTCCTGCAACAACGGAGGACTTTTAGATCTAAAAAAGCCCATCGCATATACGACCGTACTGAACGTGCTCTACTCAGAGAACGGATCCAACAAACACGGAAGGAGTTAGCAACCAACGACGCAAAACTCTTTACACTTCACATAACAATCAGTAACAGCATTCCTTACCAAGATTGGAACAAGATCGACAGCATTACATACAACTCAAGTGAAGCAACCATGGTAAAGTCTACTAGAACGCAGATGAAGAAATTTGACTTTCTAAAAATGCAATCGCGACCCTTACAGCAATCAGTCGGTCTACAACATACCGTAACAAACCTGTCATCACGCACGCTCTCAACTGAAGAAACATCTGTACTATCAAAAGGAGGCAACTACGCTATCACACCCACATCAATACCTGTAGAGGACATTATCTCTAACATCGAGGCAAGCATCAAGAATCTCCCCTTGCAAACAACTGATGAAATTCGTTATGAAGCTGCAAGAATACTCCGTCGCGCCCAACCACCGAAAAGCAATTTAACTAAGAAGGAGAGACTAGCGCTAAAAACTTTAAATAATGATAATAATATCACTATTTTACCAGCCGATAAAGGAAACTCTACAGTTGTTATGAATACACATGAATACAAAGAGAAAATAATAGAGATTCTGACACCAGATATATACAAACCTATCAAGCGAGACCCTACATCCGGTATTCTTCGAAAAACCAACAATCTTATCAAGCAATCGTCCTTGCCAGAAGGAATTAAGAAGAAATTACGCGTATCCGAAGCTCAACCTCCAAGACTCTATGGTCTTCCAAAAATACACAAGAACAACATTCCACTCCGGCCAATTGTCAGTGCCATCGGTTCTCCGACCTACTTACTGGCAAAGCATCTTACAGGACTTCTGAAACCACTCCTTGGAAAAACGGACAGCTACATCAGAGACTCGACACATTTCATTGAGAGACTACGGAATATAAACGTAACATCTCAAGATATACTGGTTAGCTTCGATGTGGTTTCCCTTTTCACCATGGTGCCAGTAAATGAGACCATGGACTACATTAGACAGATTTTCACAGAAGAAATATCCAATTTATTCAGGCATGTACTAACTACTACTTACTTCCAATGGAACAACAGCTACTATGAACAGACCGACGGAGTAGCCATGGGCAGTCCTCTAAGCCCAGTAGTAGCGAATTTTTTCATGGAGAAATTCGAAACAGAAGCACTAAAAACAGCTCCCAAGTCTCCAGAACATTGGTTTCGCTATGTTGATGACACATTCGTAGTATGGAGACATGGCAGTGAAGAATTGGAACGTTTCCTTCAACACCTTAACAGCAGACACAACAAAATACAGTTCACTATGGAAAAAGAAGATAATGGAAGACTTCCTTTCCTGGATGTTCAAATAATAAGGACTGGCAATGGGGAAATTCAACATACAGTTTACAGAAAACCTACACACACAGACCGATATCTGCACAAAGACTCTAACCACCATCCAAGACAAAAGCGAGGTGTCATTAAGACACTGTTCGACAGAGCGACTAAGTTATGCCAACCACAACACCTTAAACAAGAACAACACCATCTGTTCAATTGTTTCCAGAAAAATGGCTACACATCCAAGGAAATAAGACAAACCATACATCCACGAAGACAGCACGTCAGAATGGATAACACACCCTCAACCAGCATAGCCTACTTACCATATGTACAAAGAGTCACAGATCGTATCGGAAAACTCCTACGAAAATACAACATAAAAACAGTTTACAGACCTACAAGAAAAATAGAAGACTGCCTTCGCTCAGCTAAGGATCCTCGGCCACCTCTCTCCACTTGCGGCGTATATCGACTTCCTTGTTCGTGTGGTAAACCATACATAGGGACCACAAAAAGAAGTATAGCCACCCGTTTATCAGAACACAAAAGAAACTGCAGACAAGGAGAAATGGATAAATCGGCTGTAGCAGAACATGCCATTATGAATGGACACCAGATTCTATTCGATGATACACAAGTTTTAGCCACAACTTCCTATTATTTCCCTAGATTATATCGAGAGGCTATAGAAATACACAAGCATAAGGAAAATATTAACAGAAAAGAGGAAGGTATTAAACTGTCTAAGGCCTGGTACCGTACACTAGAAAATAAATGCATCAACACTAGGGACAACAAGGAGACGACCATTAGCCAATCAGCAAGAGCCACGCCCGCTCACCCTGCTCCCACCACTAGTATCAATACAACACCCGCAGCGTTCACTCTAAGTAGAGCTTCCGACCAGGAAACACGCCTAGAAGCACTCGCCACTGAAGATGCCCTCCGCAGTTGAGGGCGAAACGTCTGGTATCAACACCAACTATGGACCACGGCCACAGAACCCGGAATCACTCAACATCATGATTACCGGCCGTGAAAGCCTGCATTCAACTATACTGTACTATTACATATTACCTACCTAGTGCGGGAAGTAAACCCACTGCCCTTTATGTGTACTGCGTACAATGTATATACAAAAATATATCCAAAAGGTAATGTTAATATACATTATACGAAACAAATCACTGCATTTTAAATGAACTGAACTTTATTTGAAACAATATAGTAGTAGTAGGACTTTATTAGACAAAAAGTAAGATATTTACAATATTATTTACAAATATGGGTCGCACGGGCAGTAAGCCGTACGTGCTGTTGACAGTCCGTTACAATAAAGTAATAATTGGTACTAGTGTAAAGAAAAATAAACAAATACAGCACTAACATTACAATTAAATAAAGAAAACACAATAAAACTATTACCATTAAATAATAACACAATAGCATTATTCACTAAAAACATTAACATTACAATTACATAAAGAAAACACAATAGCAATAACATTACAATTACATAAAGAAAACACAATAATATTACAATTAAATAATAACACAACAGCATTATACACTAATTAATTTATATATATAATTGTTAATAATTAATGGTATTGCATTTTGATAACATATATTTATTCATGAATGAGTGTTGTCCTTATTTTTCGCGTTTTGTCCAGAAATTTACCGAGGTTTATCCAATTTTCTGGATTTACCAATAACTCGTAGCATGCCAATCTTTCCCGATTTGAATTTAGAAATTTTTCCGGTAATAACTGACTGACGTCTCCAATATTCTAAATCATTACATTTTCCTAATATATGTATCTCATCTTCAAAGTTCCCGCACATTGGACATATTCGCATATCGTGATCGTCGCTAATTTTTAGAAATGTCCATGCCCCTAGCATAAACCAAGCAAGCCCTGATCTCTCCTTAAATCCTAGGTTGAGTATATACGATTCTTTTCCCCAGACGTGTTTTAGGTCTCTTTGTAAACACAGTGAGCGTTTTCCTGTACATTCGGCGAAGGTATCTTGTTGGTTTACATCTAAGTACCTCCTCCTTATTTTTCTCCACACGTTCTTGCGATTTTCAGTCCCTTTTTTCCATATCCAGCCCATCCCAATCTTTTGGAGTTCTCTCCTAACCTCGTCTGCCCAAAATTTAACATCTATGTTTTTAATTTGGTGGTCGTAGCAAATTGCTCTAAGCATTGTTTGTTCACCTTGGATTACTCGCAACCAGTATTTGAGTACACGAATTTTACAGTTAATATCGTCCTGGAATGACCCGAATTCATATAAAATTCCACAGTTAGAAACGGCCTTACTAAGTCCTGTAATATACTTTAGAAAATGCGTATATACCTTATTTAGTATTTCCGTTCTTTGGAAACCCCAAATCTCACTACTATAGTGCATGACTGGCCTGACCATAGCTCCATACATTTTTTCTAATGTGCTGACTGGAATATCAGGCACTCGACCCAGAATACCGAGTACACTGTTAAGTTGTCCCCTCCCTTTAAATAATGCTATATCAATGTGTTTTTTCCACTTTCCGTTCATTTTCAACGTCGTACCAAGATATTCGAAATGTTTCACGTTTTGAAGAACTTGATCTCTGTATTTCCATTCCTCTGTTCTACCATAAACCGTCCCATTTTTAAATGTCATTGTTTTTGTCTTACTAGCATTTACAGCCAATCCCCAATTCCTACAGTATATTTCCAGTAGGTCAAGACCTCTTTGCAATCCCTTGATTGTCTTGGAACAGATAATTAAATCATCTGCATACAACAGGACTGGGATTCTAACATTTCCTATCTCCGGAGCCTCAATTTCTCCTTCTAGCATTACGTCTACAATATCATCAACGAATAGATTAAATAGCATTGGTGATAAAATGCAACCTTGTCTCACTCCCGATTGGCTTCACTGCTCTCTGTAATGTGCCCTTGGTCTACTTTTATACAAAATTTAACATATTTATAAATTGACATTAAAGCATGTATCATTTTACGAGACAATCCTTTCCGATTTAATTTTTCCCAAAGTGCGCTTCGGTCCACTGTATCAAATGCCATCTTAAAATCAATGAATGCACAAAATAATTTACCCCCCTTCATTTTCAGATTGTCATCAATTAATGTTCTCAGAACAAATAGGTTGTCCACCGTGGAGTACCCTTCTCTAAAACCTGCCTGATATTTTGAGAGCCTATTGTTCTCTTTAGCCCATTGTCTGATTCGTTCGTAAAGTACTTTACAATATATTTTTCCGAACACTGACAAGAGACAAATTCCCCTATAACTTTCTGGTATCTGTGCCCCACCTTTCCCTTTGTATAGCGGTTGGATGACACCTGTCGCCCAGGCTTCCGGATAATCTCCTCCATTAAAAAGTTTGTTGAACGCAGTTTTCAAAACGTCTAATAATTTATTGGATGATATCATATTTTTCAAGAATTCCCCTGGTATTCCATCAATTCCAGGTGCTTTACCATTCTTTAAACATTTAATGGAAGAAACCACTTCATTTTTCGAAATATCCTGATCCAGTAATTGAATATGAATTGGGTCAGGGATCTCAACTATATTTCCTTGATTATATCTTAACCTCTCATTTCCCAGCACCCTATCAAAGTAACTTCTCCATTCCCCGGGCGTTATTCTTGTCCGATTTATGGACTTTACTTTGAGTTCCCTTATCGCTTTCCATATGTCCGCAATGTTCCCACTTTCAGTCGCGACTCTCATTTCTTCGGATTTCTTATTTTGCCATGCTAGTTTTGTTTCTGCCAATAAGTCTTTATATTCCTTTCTCTCTTGCGCATAATTTTTTCTGCTTTCATCTGTGCTTTCTTTTCTAAACTTTAAAAGACTACTTTCGACAAATTTCTTCTTCTTTCTACAAGCATTATTGTACCACCCTTTGTCCTTCTAGTTCATTGCGTATTTAACCTTGAATTTTTCCCCTGCTTTTTGAAAACATTCTGTCAAAGTTTTAATAATTTTCCTCCCCGCTAAGATCATTTAATTGCAGATCCTGTATTAGCGTTTCCAAACTCCTGTTAAATTCTTCTCTCAGATCCTCGATCCACCTGAAACGGATAATTGGCCGCAATATTGTTGCCACCTCATCATTAACTGTCTCACTAATACCTTTCATATTTAAAATAAGTTTGTTTGGGAAGTGGTGTGATTCGATTCTGGGAACTATACAGAAATTACTTAGGACTGGAATCATGTCTTGTGTGCATATTGAATAATCGATTACGCTACTTCCATTTTTATTAATAAATGTCAGTTCTCCATTTTTATCTTCCCCATATTTACCATTCAGAATTTCAAGTTCAAATGCATCGCAAAAAGCTAACAATTGGTTTCCTTCTGAATTTAAAATCTTATCTTTGCTTCTCCTACCCTCACCTCGTGTTTCATTATCATCCGATTTTATAGTGATATTTTCCTCCCCAATCCTACAGTTAAAGTCCCCCTAAAATTATTATTCCCGCTTCCGGAAACCTATCTTTTATTTCTGGCAACGAGTCAGACAATTCAACGAAAAAATTTGGATTGGCATACCTGGAATTTAGTGGTTGGCGATAAATAGACAACAGACACATTTCTGCTCTTTCTGTATGGTAATATATACAAATTGCCTCTTTTAAAGTAATATTTACCTTTTTAATATATGGGTCTAAGTTAGCTTTATATAAAATGGCAACACCGCCTGGATATCTACCTCAATTTCCTCTCTTTTGATTACCCTTAAAATAACCTTTCATATTACATAGATTTACGCATTCATTAGCTTTTAACCATGTTTCTCCTAGGGCTAATACATCAAAAGTCTCAATAAACTCTACACATCTGTCCATTGAAAGTTTTTGCTTTAACCCTTCGATATTCCATGAACCGACTGTCAACAAACCCTATTGTGTTCCCTTGTCATTAGTCTTACCTGTATTTTTCGAACTTCCCCCTCTCAATAGTTCCTTTTCTGCGGGTAGATTCTGAAGTCTTAGTGATTTTCTTGTTGGAGTTCTTGTGTCCGCCGGTCGTTCACTTCTTAGAGGTGGGGTATGCTGTTTGCGTTCGGCCGTTTTTTGCTGTATGTTTATTGGATTTCTGGGAGTTATTAACGTAGTGGTCCCTCTCTCTTTCTCACGTGTAGAATTTTCTCCCTCCTCTGCTGTAAGGAGACCACCTGCTGTTGAAGCGTAAAACAACAAATTCGTATTTGCCGCCATTTTATGACTGGTATCACGGCCTGCTGCAGTCTCAACTAATAAACATTGCCATGATGATCTTGAAGAAGATTTCCGGGCTGTAGGCCGAGGTCGTGAGGCTTGTAGTTCTCCGACGTTTCGCCAGAGACTGCGTCTGGCATCCTCAAAGGTAGAGACAACCCTTGAGGATGCCAGACACAGTCTCTGGCGAAACATCGGGGAAATACAAGCCTCAAGACCACGGCCTACAGCCCGAAAATCTTCTTCAAGATGATCATAGCAACTCCGGTCGTGAAAGTCTACGTGAATACAATAATAGCTTTATTTTACCTGGCAGAGTTAAGGCCTTACGACCTTGTCTGCCACTCAATCAGGTTTAAAAAAAATACAAAAAATAGTCTTACATCTAAATTACAATAAACATAATCGATTACATTAGCTTCTATATTAAGGGAAAGAATTAAAAAGTTTTAAATTGTCATTGATTATCAGTTGGAATAGTGAAGAGGATTTTAGGACATGTTGTGGAAGGATTTATGAATAGGCAGATGATACTATTGGTTACAGGAGATTCTGGACTTTGGCCAGGACGTGTTACCACCCATTACAGTTAATAACTCGCACAACAAATGTTAAAATTTGTGTACAGACCCACCTCCACACTCAATTTTGCTACAGCCAGTTCCTAATACAGCCATTAATCTTGTTTTTAAATACCTGCACACACATACATGTTGCTATCTTCTGTTTTAAACTTATGTTTTAAAAGGTACTTGTTAATAGGTTTACTACTGCCCTTATACAAATCCTATGCAGTCTATCCTGAACAGGAGCATCCAGTCTCCAGCATAATATATCACTTCCCTTAAACCCATTATAATTTTTCTTCTGTTAGTTTATGCTGATGATGTAGTACTATTGGCCGATAGCGAGGAGATACTAAAGGCCAAGACGCACTCATTATTGAGTAACACTAAGAAATTGAGACTGGAAGTAAATATCAATGAAACTGAATATATAGTCACACCTACAAATACATTATATAATGGAAATGGACAGCTAATGACAAATGAGGGAAATTTTGAGGAGGTGGCTGAATTCAAATACCTAGGAACAATAATCACAAATAGGAATGAGATGCACAAAGAAATTAAACATAGGCTCAATTCTGGAAATGCGTGCTATTATGCATTGCAGAGACTCTTGATGTCCCAACTCCTTTCAAAAAACGTTAAACTGAAAATATATAAAACTATTATTCTACCAGTTATATTATATGGATGTAAAACATGGACTCTTACTTTAAGGGAGGAAAGGAGATTACGAGTATTTGAGAAAAAGTTGTTAGGAAAATTGTTGGACCAAAGAGAGATGAACAGACAGGTGAATGAAGAAGACTACATAACAATGAACTGCATGGTCTTTATAAGAAGCCAGATATGAAGAGAACAGTTAAGTTTCGTAGACTGCGATGGGCAGGACATGTTGCACGTATGGGGAAAGAAAGACGTGCATGGAAGCTTCTTGTAGGAAAACTAGAGGGAAAACATCCAGTTGGTAGACCAAGAATTGGGTGGAAGAATAACATTTACAATGATTTGAGATTAAACAAGGGGATGATTGGAAAGCATTAGCTCAGGATAGAGATGTATGGAGAGCTTATGTCCGCGCGGCCATGAACCTACAGGTTCGACAGTGCCGGTGATTTGAGTTAACATGTTTTTTAAAGGTCGATTTTGTCAATAATATCTTGCCATTGTAATTAACTTATAAATGACGTATTCATGTCAACTATACGTGCGTATAATTATCTTAACAACGTTGCACCTTTTCTCTTTATTGCACGATAATGGGTTCTGTCGTATAAACAATAATGGCGACCTTGATTGAAAGTTAAAGTTCCTAAATATCAGGGTTGCCAACCTATAAATATCACAATAATAAATTCGGTTCTCCGGGCGGGGACTACTTCAGGGAACCAATGAAAAAATAAAAAAAAACACCCAGTTGGTAGACCAAGAATGAGGTGGGAGAACAACATTAACTATGATTTGAGGGAATTAGATTATACAGGGAATGATTGGAAAGCATGTCCCGCGCCGTAGCCGAGTGGTTAAGGCAGGAAGCCTTGGCGCAGAGCTACGGGACTTGCGCTGGTTCGAGTCTCCATGGGGGAAGAAATTTTCTCATGGTATTTCGGCCAGTATGGGACCGGTGCCCACCCAGCATCGTGATGTATTTGGGTAGCTACAATAACCAGCTATAACGGCTGGGGGACTCGACATGCTAACCACATGTCATCCCTACACTGGCTGATTATCATCTACCTCTGTGATTGACACATGTGGATGTGAGGCCAGCAGCCGGCTGGTAGGCTAAGGGCCTTGTAGGCCTGTCGCGCCAGGAGTGTTAGTTAGTTAGATTGGAAAGCATTAGCTCAGGATAGGGATGTATGGAGAGCTTATGTCCGCGCGGCCGTGAACCTACGGGTTCGATAGTGCCAGTGAGTAAGTAATAAAGTATACGAATAAAAATATAAAATATTTACCTTGTAGGTCCGTCTCCTCAACTTAAAATGTTTTAACACTCTGTAGGCCTTTCGGGACTAGTCCCATCATCAGCAGAACTGAGGTCTGAATTTGTTTACCATCGTTGAAGTACCGACTTAGTTATGATTATAGAGAATTGTGTGAACGGAATCGTACAATTAATTTTACTAGTATCGATATAAATCACTATACTGTTACATTACAAATTACCTACCTAGTGCGGGAAGTAAAACAACTGCCCTTTATGTATACTACGTACAGTGTATATACAAAAGCATATCCAAAAGGTAGTGTTAATATACATTATACGAAACAAATCACTGCATTTTAATTGAACTGAACTTTATTTGAAACAATATAAAACAATAAATTCGTACTTTCCGCCATTTTATGACTGATTGATGTCACGGCCTGCTGTAGTCTCAACTAAATTATTTTCGGCATGTACCGTATAAACATTGGCCAGGCTGTTAACGTGATTCAGTTGTTTGTAATGAACGCAAATATGTCCAACAAAGATGTTATTATTTTACTATTATTGATTATTATGAAAACACCATCGTGCAAAAAATAATGTACAACGCATGCTTGTGAAGTGTTTTACAGAATCCCGGAAATTAAAAACCGAGATTTCCCTAGGTTTTTAATCATTTCCTCTCTTCTATAAAACCACTTCCAACATCGAATTGTAATATACAATTGCATTATTATTATTATTATTATTATTATTATTATTATTATTATTATTATTATTATTATTATTATTATTATTATTATTATTATTATACGTTCCAGTGAATAAAACAGGTCTTGTGGGGCGTGTGTATGAAAACATGCGTCGCAGGTACACTTTGTGCAACGAACAACACGAGGAACCACACTTGTAGTACAACCCCTAGAAGTCTGTAGTACTTATTCTGAAACACAAGACACACGATATCAACCCATTGTGTTCCGATCTTCAAACTTATTTTATATCGAAACAGTAAACAAGTGAAACACATATGTAAAAAGACTTTCTCCATCTTACATTATCTTAGACGTTTAAAGAATTTTCTCCCAGTTTCGTTTAAACAAATCCTTGTGCAGGATCTTGTGTTACCACACTTCGATTATTGTGACATTATGTATAATGATCTAAACCATGACTTGTCGCAGAGACTGCAGCGTGTTCATAATGCTTGCGTTCGGTTCATTTTCAATATCCGCCGTTATGACCATATTTCCGAACACTTTAATAACCTCTCTTGACTCCGTCTTACTGACAGACGTAAATTGCACTCTCTTTCACTACTTTTCAAGCTTCTGAATTCTTAGATTCCTACTTACCTGGCGTCCAGATTTGAGAAGTTATCCTCTTACCACAATATTGACACTAGGTCACAAGATAACAGTCAATTCCTCTTCACAGCACTTCCTCTTATTCTACTTCCTTCACAGTAGCCTCTGCCCGCTCCTAGAATCTCCTTCCTCAAGATATCAGGGGTTGCCGCACACTTGGCACTTTTAAGTCACGCTTATACAGTTACCTGTTGTCTAATAATTATTTTTTCTCTATTTATTTAATTTTAAACTATATCATTAATAATCTTTTCCTCGTATATATATATATATATATATATATATATATATCTTGTACATATTAGGCCTATATATTTAATTCGTTAAATGTAGAGTAAATCAAAATACATTATAAATATTAATTGTATTGTATTTATAACTTGTAATCGTTTATATATATATATATATATATATATATATATATATATATATATATATTGTAATTTAGCTGTAAGACTACTTTTTGTATTTTTTTAAACCAGGTTGAGTGGCAGACAAGACCTTAAGGCCTTAACTCTGCCAGGTAAAATAAAGCAATTATTATTATTATTATTATTATTATTATTATTATTATTATTATTATTATTATTGTTGTTGTTGTTGTTATTGCGTTTATGGACATGGGTTCCTTACCAAAACTTTATCTACTAAGTCCCCTCTACAGCCCCTAGAAATCTGTAATACTTATTCTGAAACGCTCTGTATATACTTAGAACAATTATCAGATGTGATAGCTCATTCTTGTCCCGATGATAGGCTTCACACCAAGAATATAGGACTGAAAGAAAATTAACAAAACATAATGTCAATTTAAATCACCTTTTTTGTCTGAAATAATAGTGGTGACATCTGTGAACTTTTCGCCAAAACCCACACAACCATAATTACAAATATTCTTGTCCAATGCCAGTTGGCAAACCCGAGCTACATTCACAAATTATATTTGATTCTGTTATATTTCTGTCTCTGCACGCCATGACACCTGTGATACAATTTGCGAAGTTCAGGAATCATTTAAGCCGATGTGTTCTCAAGTTCATAATTTCGCCAAGTTACTATGTTCTTAACAGTGTCGATAATACTGCACAGTTCTCTTGCAAAAAATAACAACTGAAGAAAAAAAAGGGGGGAATGGACTTTGTTATGAAATTGTGGAGGGATTTTGTTGAAATTTGTTGTGCTACTTACGAAAATGACGAAGAAAGTGACTCAGAATCTACACACGATGTTTCAATTACAGGTAAATATATCGAAAACAACCCAATAGTAAGAAATTACTCTTTAGTCAACTATACAGGGTGGAAGTAATATAAATGCGCAGATATTTGAATACCTATTCATTAGGTGGAATCTTTACATCGCACCTTGGGAAGAAGTGTAAAAATGTTATAAATTGAGTTAAGAAAAAAATGGTTACAAATTTATTTTTTACACGCTTTATATTAGCTTGACCTGTATCTATCTATCTATCTATCTATCTATCTATCTATCTATCTATCTATCTATCTATCTATCTATGTAATAGAATCTTTCAACGCGATTTTCACCCACTTAAAATCATCGGATCGACTTGAAACTTTGTATACTTGTAGAGGACCCGAAACAATACAAAAATTTCGTATTTATTTTCTAAAGTCCTGGCCATAATCATCAGAAAAGAAAAAAAAGTGTTTTTGTATCAATGTAACAGAATCTTTCAACGCGATTTTCACCCACTTAGAAACATTGGATCGACTTGAAACTTTGTATACGTGTAGAGGACCCGTGACAATACAATAATTTCATATTTGTTTCTAAAATCCTGGCCAGAATCATCCGAAAATCAAAAAAATGGAAACTGGTATAATATGTTGCGGACTTGTCGAGTTTTTAGTCAATCGTTGTAAGAGCTCAGTTGGTAGAGCAGTGAACTCTTAGTGGTATATAATTTCAGTAATCCATACGTCGCTGGTTCAAATCCGGAGGTTTTTTTTTATAGAAGAGTATTACTTTTAGCTCATACTACAATAGTATCGAATTTAAAGATATTTACATTTTTATCTTATTCTGTAAAATATTAAAAATAAAAAATAAATAATAGTTTTAGAAACTAAAAGAACACGCTTTATTAGAAAACTAAAAAATGAAAAATAATTGTTACTTCCATTACGCTTGGGATAAAATAAAGTGGTCAACAAAAAATCATCTCCAACACATATAGAATAAAATTATAGTTATCAACAAAAAGAAAATAATTTTACCATCAAAAGCGTGGGGTGATTTTTATGACTTTTACATTTTCTTCTTAGAGAGCTTAATTTTACCAATATCTGTTTATTATCAAATATATTAATTGATATAGAGCACCCCACGCTTTTGATGGTAAAATTATTTTCTTTTTGTTGATAACTCTAATTTTATTCTATATGTGTTGGAGATGATTTTTTGTTGACCACGGTTCAAGTCCCGTTGGGGTCAGGATTTTTAAACTGACCAAAACCCTCTGCGGCACTATGGCCCTGGGGTCGACTCAGCCTCTAACGGAAATGAGTACCAGACGTTTGTTCTGGGGTAAAGGCGGCATTCACGCAGGGCTGACAACCCGGCTGACATAAAAGTGCCGATTGTCTAGAAAATGTGGCAGCCTTAATCTCCTACTACCCCAAGGGCCTCCTGAGGCCTGTTGTGGGATCACTTTACTTTTACTTTTTTACTTTATTTTATCCCAAGCGTAATGGAATTTAAAATTATTTTTCATTTTTTAGTTTTCTAATAAAGCGTGTTCTTTTAGTTTTTAAAACTATTATTTATTTATGGCCACAAGTTATGTGCAAGAAAATGGAGACAGGATGAAATTGTGTACATATCAAATAATGCATTTATTGTACATTTTTTAAACTTTAATTATCAGTAAACCGGAACTAAACATTTTACACTTGTGGTCTTCTTCTCAAGGTGTGATATATAAAAATGTAGGCCTATGTATGTATGTCTGTGTGTTTGAGCTGTATACGCTGCCGTACCCTTAATCCGATTGTGATGGGGATTAAAAAAAATGTTTAGTAGTTTTTGGGGAGGGTTTTAGAAGAGAGTTGTAATACTCAACCCATTCGCCCTTAAATATCATCCTTTGTAGAGGAAAATGCGTTTTTCGGAACTTTTTGGAAGCTTAAATCTTTTACGCTGCCTGAACTATAACACAAACACCAAATTATTATACACAGAATTGAATTTCTAAAAAAAAATCTCCAAAAAAATCTAGGACTGGATATGTCTATCTTTTACCGATAACTCACAATAATCATTTTTATCTATCAGCTCATTGATACCAAGAAGATCGGGATGACTAGATTCCCGAGCAAGCATAGCAGCGCACAGAGGGAGTTCTTTTACGGATAGCTGCCAATAACTATTTTTATCTTTCAGCTCATTTATGCCAAGAAGATCGGGATAAGTAGATTCCCGAGCAACGCCGGGTAATCAGCACGGAGTATCTAAAAATAATAATTATATAAATTTATAATTATTTTAATTTTTTTCTCATTCAACTAAACATAAAAACACATTTAATTTATTTAGGCGCAGGAACGTACGCCTAAATTATTAGCTAGTAAAAAAATCAATAATGTTTTACTCTCAAATAAATACTGTTCATAAGTAATGTAGCGAGTGATTTGCAAATCATCGATAAATTCGAGAATTGACGAGTCAATTGTTCTAGTGGAACTGGAAATCAAGAGTGGCATTTGTTAGGATTATTTAACGAATACAATTAATCAGTTTATTCAAAAATCATTATTTAAATATAGTTATTTTAAAATATTTATATATTTCATGTAAACAGTGATGTTAGAAATGTGTGGTTATATTTCATTTGTTTATCCAGTTCAACTTGTTCCCTCTGGCTTTCCTACAAGAAGCTTCCATGCAAGTCTTTCATTCCCCATACGTGCAACATGTCCTGCCCATCGCAGTCTGCGAGACTTAACTGTTCTTATTATATCTGGCTTCCTATAAAGACCATGTAGTTCATTGTTATGTAGTCTTCTCCAATCACCTGTCTGTTCATCTCTCTTTGGTCCAAACATTTTCCTAAGAACTTTATTCTCAAATACTCGCAATCTCCTATCCTCCCTTAAAGTAAGAGTCCATGTTTCGCACCCATATAATATAACTGGAAAAATAATAGTTTTATATATTTTGAGTTTAACGTTTTTTGAAAGGAGTTGGGACATCAAAAGTCTCTGCAATGCATAATAGCACGCATTTCCAGAATTGAGCCTATGTTTAATTTCTTTGTGCATCTCATTCCTGTTTGTGATTATTGTTCCTAGGTATTTGAATTCAGCCACTTCCTAAAGAAACAAATCATTAAAATCTTTCGAACTGGCTCCAAATATATGTCCTCTTAGTTTGAGTGCTTTGAGGCTTATATTGCTGGATTATTTGATCTTCACCTGTTATTCAGAACTGAAATTAATATTTACTTTCGCTATGTTTACAGTAGGTACTATCTTCGTGTAAAAATTCTTCTTCTACAATTCAAAATAATTAAAATAATGCCAGTATAGAAAACAGATCACATACCAGATACCACTTTATTCTAAGTTCAATTTTCCACCGCCTTCTAGATTCCAATCCTGCACGTGCCTGTTTGCCATTTACAAGTTGCGTCATAGGAGGTTGCCATGACTACCTGACGTCACCGTTATATTGTTCCAGGCTGAAGACGTCATCACGAAATCCCGATTTGAGTTTCATTTAAGTTCCTTAGAAATATTAGTAAAAAATAACAAAATTTAAGCAACTTAACATTTGCACTATAAACAAGGAAGTTCGATTCTCTCTTTTTAAAGTAAATCTGACAAATATTTGGCGATCAAATAGTTACGTTTCTTGCTCTAGTCTGTAGGGTCGGGGGCTCAAACCCGGAGTTGACTGATGCATATTTTAGGATGAAAAATCTAAGGAACAAGTCCTCCGGGAGGACTTGAAGTCGAGGGAGAAAAAATATTACTAGTATTTGAGAATAAAGTTCCCGAGCGATTAAGGTAGAAAGCCTTGGCGCAGAGCTACGGGACTTGCGCTGGTTCGAGTCTCCATGGGGGGAAGACATTTTCTCATGGTATTTCGGTCAGTATGGGACCGGTGCCCACCCATCATCGTGAGGCAATTGGGTAGCTACAATAAGTAGCGGCTCCAGGTTGAGGAACCAGCTATAACGGCTGGGAGACTCGACATGCTAACCACATGTCACCCCTACACTGGCTGTTGATCATCTACCTCTGTGATTGACACATGTGGATGTGAAGGGCCAGCAGCCGGCTGGTAAAAGGGCAACCGCTGAAAAGTGGAAAGACCCTCAATCGGAATCGGAGGAAATTATTCGGAGCAAAGAGAGATTAACAAACAGGCGAATGGAGAAGACTACATAACAATGAGCTGCATGATGTTTATAGGAAGCCAGATATAATAAGAGCAGTTAAATCTCGTAGATTGCGATGAGAAGGACATTGTGATACGTATAGGGAATGAAAGAGGGGCATGGAAACTCGTATGAAAACCAGAGGCAAAACGTCCGATGTGCAGGCCAAGGATGAGGTGGGAGAATAACATTAACTATGATTTGAGGGAAGTAGATTATACAGGGAATGATTGGAAAACATTAGCTCAGGATAGGGATGTGTGGAGAGCTTGTGTCCTTGCATTTATGAACCTACGGGTTCAATAGTTAGATGTGTGACAAAATACAGTATAAACTTCTGTTAGTCTAATTACTTGCTAATGGAAAATATTGTAATTATCATGGAATTACACTCCAGTCATATTTGTAACAATTGCAGCGAAGTCTGCGGTTGCCTTTCCAGAGCAGTGGGAGTGATTAGTTAGGAAATGAACCGCTGGAGTGCGGTTTTCTCTTCAGAGAGGTCGAATGTAGTCTCCCACGAAACATCTGGTTACCATCGCAACTTTTCCCACAGTTACTTGTGAGTGCCAAGTGCTTCCAATCAGTAGAACTGAGGAGGATTCTATGCCATCGTTCCACATACGTAAACTCAAATAAGAAACGGAAATACACACAATTTATTGCCGCAGTATGTGGATAACTACCTGAAAAAAATATGTATTAGTTTTTTTTTTGCAAAACAAAGTTGGCAAATGTTTTAAAATGAAGTGAGAAATTCAGTCAATGTAACATAAAATCAACATATTTAACTCATGCCCCAAATGGCAGTCAATGACCAATCACATTTCAATTAATCTCAATTTACAACCAATCACAGTCGTTTTTCACCTCGATTTTATCAGTTTCATTTTATTGCTTTTATTTTATCAAGTGGCTCCGATTCCGATTGAGGGTCTTTCCACTTCTCAGCGGTTGCCCTTTTACCAGCCGGCTGCTGGCCCTTCACATCCACATGTGTCAATCACAGAGGTAGATGATCAACAGCCAGTGTAGGGGTGAAATGGGTTAGCATGTCGAGTCCCCCAGCCGTTATAGCTGGTTTCTCAACCTGGAGCCGCTACTTATTGTAGCTACCCAATTGCCTCACGATGCTGGGTGGGCACCGGTCCCATACTGGCCGAAATACCATGAGAAAATTTCTTCCTCCATGGAGACTCGAACCAGCGCAAGTCCCGTAGCTCTGCGCCAAGGCTTCCTGCCTTAACCGCTCGGCTACGGCGCGGGACTCAAGCGGCTCCCAGATTGTAAATATAGTGCAGGAATGTAACCAGATTCTGTTTGCGAGATATAATAGAAAAGCATACCATAAAAAATAAACCACTGTTTACACTTTCTTAAACGTATGATTTCCCAGGAATTAACGTTGCAGAAAAATATAATTGACATATTTACTTCATAGAACATCAGAAATTAATTAATAACCTGTAATGATGTGTTTCATTTTTTCTCCACTAGGGTGCATTCTTACAATATTGTAATTATATTTGGCAATAAATATGATCTGGTTGCAGTGATGAACAAATGAAACATTACGTTTCTTATTTGTTTTCTAACATCGCCGTTTACATTACATATATAAATATTTTAAAATAACTATAGTTAAATAATGATTTGTGAGTAAACAGCTTAATTTTATTCGTTAAATAGTCCTAACAAATGCCACTCTTTATTTCCAAATTCTCTAGATAAATTCACTCCTCACTTCGTGAGTCGTGAATTTATCGATAATTTGGAAATCACTCGTGGCATTACTTATGATAAAGTATGTAGTCATTACCCTCACGCAATGTAAGCACCTTACTACAAAAACCGCTAACAAACAAGTTGTTAGGAAAACGTTTTGACGAAAGGAATGAACGGACAGACTAATGGAGAAGACTAATACAATGAGCTACTTGATCTTTATAAGAAACCAGGTCTATTCTTTACAACCCGTGACGCGACTTTTTGAATTCCCTCATGAACGGCTGTCAAATTTTATTATTACGGACTCCATTTATCAAAATATTTCCAATTATTTACAATGATTTTTACGTGTTTTCTAATTGTTTCAATATATTTTTCTGTGATATTTAACTACATACGTAGCATGAAGACGTGGGAGCCATTATTGGATAATTCCAATCCAGTCAACATAGAGTATGTAATATTTAACTGTACACACATACTTAAGAATTTCAGAACTTACTATTTGCTTTTGTGGATTGCATTCTTTCATCAGTTAGAGTTAGCTTTTAGGTTGGTCTTTCACAGGTTAGAGTACTTAAATTGCGTTAGGTTAGCTTTTGGGTTGGTCTTTCACAGGTTAGAGTACTTAAATTGCGTTAGGTTAGCTTTTGGGTTGGTCTTTCACAGGCTAGAGTACTTAAATTGCGTTAGGTTAGCTTTTAGGTTGGTCTTTCGCAGGCTAGAGTACTTAAATTGCGTTAGGTTAGCTTTTAGGTTGGTCTTTCGCAGGCTAGAGTACTTAAATTGCGTTAGGTTAGCTTTTAGGTTGGTCTTTCGCAGGCTAGAGTACTTAAATTGCGTTAGGTTAGCATTATGGTGGTCTTTCACAGGTTAGAGTACTTAAATTGCGTTAGGTTAGCTTTTGGGTTGGTCTTTCACAGGTTAGAGTACTTAAATTGCGTTAGGTTAGCTTTTGGGTTGGTCTTTCACAGGATTAGAGTACTTAAAATGCGTTAGGTTAGTTTTTAGGTTGGTCTTTCGCAGGCTAGAGTACTTAAATTGCGTTAGGTTAGCTAGCCTTTATGTTGGTCTTTCACAGGTTAAAGTACTTAAATTGCGTTAGGTTAGCTTTTGGGTTGGTCTTTCAGAGGTTAGGGTACTTAAATTGAGTTAGGTTAGCTTTTGGGTTGGTCTTTCACAGGTTAGAGTACTTAAATTGCGTTAGGTTACCATTATGTTGGTCTTTCACAGATTAGAGTACTTAAATTGCGTTAGGTTAGCTTTTGGGTTGGTCTTTCACAGGTTAGAGTACTTAAATTGCGTTAGGTTAGCTTTTGGGTTGGTCTTTCACAGGTTAGAGTACTTAAATTGCGTTAGGTTAGCATTATGTTGGTCTTTCACAGATTAGAGTACTTAAATTGCGTTAGGTTAGCTTTTAGGTTAGTCTTTCACAGGTTAGAGTGCTTACATTGTGTTAGGTTAGCTTTTAGGTTAGTCTTTCTCAGGTTAGAGTGCTTAAATTGCGTTAGGTCAGCTTTTAGGTTGGTCTTTCACAGGTTAGAGTGCTTAAATTGCGTTAGGTTAGCTTTTAGGTTGGTCTTTCGCAGGCTAGAGTACTTAAATGGCGTTAGGTTAGCATTATGGTTGGTCTTTCACAGGTTAGAGTACTTAAATTGCGTTAGGTTAGCTTTTGGGTTGGTCTTTCACAGGTTAGAGTACTTGAATTGCGTTAGGTTAGCTTTTGGGTTGGTCTTTCGCAGGCTAGAGTGCTTAAATTGCGTTAGGTCAGCTTTTCGTTCGGTCTTTCGCAGGCTAGAGTACTTAAATTGCGTTAGGTTAGCATTATGTTGGTCTTTCACAGATTAGAGTACTTAAATTGCGTTAGGTTAGCTTTTGGGTTGGTCTTTCACAGGTTAGAGTACTTAAATTGCGATAGGTTAGCTTTTGGGTTGGTCTTTCACAGGTTAGAGTACTTAAATTGCGTTAGGTTAGCATTATGTTCGGTTTTTCACAGATTAGAGTACTTAAATTGCGTTAGGTTAGCTTTTAGGTTAGTCTTTCACAGGTTAGAGTGCTTACATTGTGTTAGGTTAGCTTTAAGGTTAGTCTTTCTCAGGTTAGAGTGCTTAAATTGCGTTAGGTCAGCTTTTAGGTTGGTCTTTCACAGGTTAGAGTGCTTAAATTGCGTTAGGTTAGCTTTTAGGTTGGTATTTCAAAGGTTAGAGTACTTAAATTGCGTTAGGTTAGCTTTTGGGTTGGTCTTTCACAGGTTAGAGTACTTAAATTGCGTTAGGTTAGCTTTTCGGTTGGTCTTTCACAGGTTAGAGTACTTAAATTGCGTTAGGTTAGCTTTTAGGTTGGTCTTTCACAGGTTAGAGTACTTAAATTGCGTTAGGTTAGCTTTTCGGTCGGTCTTTCACAGGTTAGAGTACTTAAATTGCGTTAGGTTAGCTTTTCGGTTGGTCTTTCACATGTTAGAGTACTTAAATGGCGTTAGGTTAGCTTTTCGGTTGGTCTTTCACAGGTTAGAGTACTTAAATTGCGTTAGGTTAGCTTTTAGGTTGGTCTTTCACAGATCAGAGTACTTAAATTGCATTAGGTTAGCTTTGTTATGTATCGTGTATATGTTGGCTGCATTCAGTGATTCCATAGTGTTAACTGCTTCGCGTTTGTTGACGCATGCGCATAGTGTATAATTGGAAAAATGTTTCGCGTCACATGTTGTAAAGTTTGACCTAAACCAGATATAATAACAGTTAAGTCTCGTACACTGCGATGGGCAGGACATGTGGTACAAATAGGGAATGAAAGAGGAGCATGAGAGCTTGTTATAGGAAAACCTTAGGGAAAACGACCAGTTGGTAGACTAAGAATGAGATGGGAGAAAAACATTAAACCATGTTTTGATGAAATTAGATTATACAGTGGATGACTGGAAAATATTAGCTCAGGATAGGGATGTATGGAGAGCTTATGTCCGCGCGGCCATGAACCGACGTCTCGTTAGTGGGGTGAGTTAGTTAAATGCATTGGCTATGTAAATCTTGTTGAGTTGTATAAATATTTAAATAGGATGGGAGTTGACTACAGGAGAGAAACTTTGCCAAGAAGTGTAGAGGAGGTTGGGCGGTCAAACAACCCACCACCCTCTGTTGGATACACAGTGGAACCGCAGCGCCTGCCCCTACACAAAGCTTTGTCCAGTTACTACAAGAGATGATCGTTTTCCATTACAGTGAGCTTTATCCATATTTCTTCTTATTCGTTATCCTAGAATCTAACCTTTCCAACCACTTCCTTCAGTATATTTTCTTTTTATAAAGCTTCAGGCGTATTTGAAATTTGGTAGATTTAATCCTATACAAACTCTCTACTTGATAATATACTTGAAGGACAAACTTAAGGTCATTAATCTCTAACTAAGTGACTGACGGTATCGAACAGGGCAATTCTTGACGCATGGCAATTTAACTCCATACTTCCATCTAAATAAATACATTTCAGATGGTATGTGGAACAGTACTTGATGTCCCAACTCCTTTCAAAAAACGTTAAACTGAAAATATATAAAACAATTATTCTACAAGTTATACTATATGGGTGCGAAACATGGACTCTTACTTTAAGGGAGGAAAGGAGATTACAAGAATTTGAGAATAAAGTACTTAGGAAGATTTTTTGACCAAAGAGAGATGAACAGACAGGTGAATGGAGAAGACTTCATAACAATGAACTACATGGTCTTTATAGCAAGCCAGATATAATAAGAACAGTTAAGTCTCGTAGACTGCGATGGTCCGGACATGTTGCGCGTATGGGGAATGAAAGACTTGCATGGAAGCTTCTTGTAGGAAAGCCAGAAGGAAAACGCCCAGTTGGTAGACCAAGAATGAAATGGGAGAATAACATTAACTATGATTTGAGGGAAGTAGATTATACAGGGAATGATTGGAAAGCATTAGCTTAGGATAGGGATGTATGGAGAGCTTATGTCCGCGCGGCCATGAACCTACGGGTTCGATAGCGCCAGTGAGTAAGTAAGTAAGTATGTGGAACAGTACAAAGAACGTTCCAGAATAAAATTAAAAAAGGAATAAAAATAAAAATGTATAAAGTTATGTTGAAAATAGCTATAACGTAAACTAAGAGTGGAATGGAAGACGTTAAAAGACGCACTTTAACATTTTAATCAAAAGTGTATTAAATACATAATTAATATAGTTGCAATATGCGATAAATATTATGTTAAAAAGAGTACCTACACCTTGCCTAACACATCCATCCAACCATATTAATTCTGCCCGAGGGCAGGTCTTTCACTGCAATCATAGCATTTTCATGCTATGCTTCGCAGCTTTACTAGGGAAATGTAGGTGCGGTGGCTTCCCGTTGCTTTCCACACCGGTGAAGGATGATGATAATGATAAGGATGATCATGATGGCCGGATGATTTTCGGGGACCGTTGGGCCCTAAGCTTCCTGACATTTGTCTTACAGGTGAGGAAACACACCGAAAAAAAACCTCACCCAGGACGGTGTCCCGACCGGGAATCGAATCTGGGCCCGCTGCATGACAAGACAGCACGCTATCTCGAGACCACAGCGGTGGACGCCTAATATATAATGAAAATAAATTTAATTAATTAGATCTTACTAACTAACTCACTGACACTATCGAACCCGTAGGTTCATAGCCGCACGGACATAAGCTCTCCATACATCCCTATCCTGAGCTAATGTTTTCTAATCATTCCCTGTATAATCTACTTCTCTCAAATCATATTTAATGTTGTTCTCCCACCTCATTCTTGGTCTACCAATTGGGCGTTTTCCCTCTGGCTTTCCTACAAGAAGCTTCCATGCACGTTTTTCATTCTCCATACGTGCAACATGTTCTGCCCGTCGCAGTCTACGAGACTTAACTGTTCTTATTATATCTGGCTTCCTATAAAGACCATGTAGTTCATTGTTATTGCAGTCTTCTCTATTCACCTGTCTATTCATCTCTCTTTGGTCCAAAAATTTTAAGAACTTTATTCTAAAAAACTCGTAATCTCCTTTCCTCCCTTAAAGTAGATCTTACTTCGTAAAATTATATGAAATAGCCATATGCTATTTTAATACACAAATTCCGATTATTTTACCAAATAGGGCCTAATTTATTTATTTTATTTTCATTATATTTAATACAAGGTGTAATAATTCGATATCAACATAACATTTATCTTATTTTGTAATTATTATAGATTTCGTACATCTCAATGATGGATAAATCATATTTGAAGAGAAAAATTATACGCTCAGACCGGGACTTGAACCCGGGACCCTTGGTTCTCTAGACCAATTGCTCTACCAACTGAGCTATCTGAGCAAGTGCCGATCTAAACGCAAATCTTTCTCTATATACATTGTAATTGGTCTAGAGAACCAAGGGTCCCGGGTTCAAGTCCCGGTCTGAGCGTATAATTTTTCTCTTCAAAAATTATTTTGTAATGTTTATTTAGCAATTATATTCATTATGTAATTAATTTTGTATTTTATCACTTCTGATTTAAATGTTAAAACCCGCTTTATAACGCAAGGAATGAATTAATAAAACAAAATTAATTTTCGCAATGACAGTATTTATTTTTCTTTGCAGGTAAGGCAATCGTTCCATATCCATCAGCCCAAATTCTTGTTTTGGTGAGTTGTACACAAATATGTAATCTTCTTACTGTTGGTATGACTGATATTATATTAATACTCGATATGACAGTAATTTGCTTACAATTTGGTTAATGAAGCATTTTTTTTGAATTGTCATAAAAATAAAAATAAAAATATATTTCATATTAATTCTTCTATAATTCCATGGAATCGTCAGGAAATTAAATTTATAATTAATTAAAATTACAATTGTCAGGATACCAAAGATGGCACTGATGTATAATCCTGTAGGTTGAAGATCGGTGGGTTGACCAAGAAAGCGCTGCGCTAAATAGATGTGAGATCGGAACAGGCAAATACCTAATCCGTGAAGGATGATTTATTAATTAAATAAAAATAAAACGTAATTTTATTTGATTTTCATGTTTATTATATAATTCAGTGACAGCTGTTTCGGTGCACTGTACCTTCTTCAGACATGTTAACAAATTGTGTTCCAACTGATCTAAGCAACAATACAACAATATTTATTTGAATTTAACTAAGTGGATTCATTCAAATCAAGTTGAGAATTTAACAGTTTTTTTACTACTTTTAAATTTATTAATTTCTACAGCCTCCAAAAGATCTAACTTCTTACCCTTATCACAGATATGTAAAATTTCAAAATTTGGATCGAAACAATGATTAAATTGGAATAGGTGGTTAGCATATTTTGAATTTTCTAAATTTCTGTTATATGCTCTCATGTGTTCCTTTATCCGAGAGATAAAAGGTCTACCAGTTTGTCCTATATAGACATTGTCACATGTGCCACACTTCAATTGATATACACCTGATAATTTGTCTTTTTTTATTTTGGTTTCATTTAACGATGATTTAACTTGTATTGTAATCCATAACGATTTAAGCATAAATTGCACCCTGACCTGAAATACTGTTTATTAACATTTTCAGAAAATTAACCAAAATAATATCATCGTTAAATTCCATATGATGGGATGAGCACATTTGGAAGGACACAAGAGCAATATATTGGTATAACATTGATGGGATCTGTTGCAATGTAGGGACAATCAATCAGTACTACAAGAATAGACTAATAGCTCTAGAAATGGATTATTTACGCAGAAGTGTCAGAAAGTCAAAATTAGAACATGTCACAAATAACGAAATTAGAAATCAGAAGATAGCATAATTGAAAGAATTGAGGGAAATGAATTAAACTGCTTAGGACATGTTTTAAGAATGGAAGATGAGTGATGACCGAAGCAATGGCAACCAACCAGAAAGAAGAAAAGAGGGAGACCAAAGTTAACATGGAAGGAAATCATAAGGATAGTCCGTCGCCGTGGCATAGTCGGTAGAGTTCCTACGTTCCACTCCGGCGACCCGGGTTCGATTCCCGGCGGGGTGGGGATTTTAAAAAATCTGCACTTTGGGTCTGGGTGTGTGTGTGCTGTCCCTATGTTCACCTGAGTGCACATTTGCTAAAAAAAGCATGAAGACATTAATGCAAGCAAGAGGACTAAGCATTGAAGATCCCCATGATCGTAGGCTTTGGAGGTTTGGCGCGGGAAGACGTCAGCAGCTGTAAAAACCCGAAGATAAATAGAGAAAATTAACCCATTATTTCAGTTTTATTTGTAGTAACAATCATATTGTATTTATGAGCAATATAGGCTAGCTTATGGACTGATTCTTGGACTTCATTTTCTGTTCACCTATAATAATCTGATGAAGTTTACTAACAAAATAATAGAACAAGTATCACATTTCCAATATTTAGGATGTGATATAACTTATAGAGAAAATAAAGATATAGAAAATAAAGTAAATAAATTTCAGGCTATTTGTGGAACCATAAAAAGAACCTTAGGTCGGAAAACAAGGAAAGATATGAAACTTAAATTATATAAAACAATGGCTGTTCCTTTGTTGTTGTATGGAAGTGAAAATTGGATAATGAAATCAAGGGATAAAAGCAGGATACAGACTGCGGAAATGCTGTTTTTACGTAATGTAAAAGGATGCACAAGAGCGGATAGAATAAGGAATGAAACTATACGAGAAGAATTAAATATATATAAAATTGAAGATAAAATCAGTGAAAATAATAAGAAATGGACAGAACACTTAATGAGAATGAACAACGAAAGAATACCAAAAAGAACCTTCCTGTATAATCCCAGAGGAACAAGAGATGTTGGCCGACCACGCAGAAGATGGACTCCACTTTTAACTTCGCCGGAACAGACTGCATAGCCTAAACCTTGTAGTAGAAGAAGGAGGAGAAGTTTAAGTAAACTTCTGAAAGTTTCACGCTTTTATTTGATTTATGTAAAAGCTTCCGGCTGGCGAAATAGTTAATAACAGACGTCATGTTGTGGGATCAAAGGCTTCTGTCACCTTCTCAGAAATCGTAACACTGCATAGATTTTCCTCCAACTTGGATTATAAATCTATTTTCATTACTGTTTCCACATATAAATTTATTAGAGAAAGCTCTTCTACGATCCAAAAGCAAAAAGGAATATAGACCGACCTTAAAGAAAATATGGCGTGAAAAACTACTTTGGGCTGGAACGGGCCTCAAAACCCTGTTATAGCAACTACCTTTTTACGCGATAGTGGGTTTTGTCGTACTTACAGCAATGGCGACCATGATTCGAAGTTCAACTTCCTACATTTCAGGGTTGCCAACCTAAATAACTATACTGTAATATTACATATTACAAACACGCGTGTGGGAAGTAAAACCACTGCCCTCTATACAATGTATATACAAAAGTATCCAAAAGGTAGTGTTAATATACTTTATACGAAACTAATCACTGCATTTTAAATGAACTGGTTCCTTCGAACCACATATTTGATAATTGTGTGTTCAATAATTGTGTTTTTAAATAATGATTTTACTGGGTTGTTCACTAAGAAATAAATTAATAACCTACAATATTGGTTATAATATACAGTTTATTATTTCTCCACTAGGGTGCATTCTTACAACATTGCGATCCTATTTGGCAATAAATAATATGATTAAGTTGCAGTGAATAAACAAATGAAACATAACCACATATTTCTGATTTGTTTTAAAACATCGCCGATTACATTAAATATATAAATATTTTAAAACAATTAATAATGATTTTTGTGTATACAGCTTAATTTTATTCGTAAAATATCCTAACAAGTACCACTCTTGATTTCCAAATCCTCTAGATAAATTCATCGATCATTTCGAAATCATTTGTGACATTATTTATGATAATTGTGATATTTTATTACTACGTCAAAACCAAATTTTGTTTTATTGAGTACATTTAGTCTTCACGATGTGTTTCCTGAGAGAGGAAATATTAAAAAAGTTTGCCTACTCTATGCTAGGGTAGCATCTGTGTATATACGATCAGAGAACAAGTAACTGCTAGCATCATGTAGTGATAACACAAGTTCCCGCTAGAGCCATTTGCCAACATGTTCACTTACATATCACGATATTCTATCCCAGGAGTCCACTTACATAAATGGGCGAGTAAGTGTGTAATTTAACGACCTTCAAATCTGGTTAATATTATTCTCCCACCTCATTCTTGGCTTACCTACTCGGCGCTTTCACTCTAGTTAACTACAATGAGCTTTCATGCTCCTCCTTGATTCCCCGTCCGTGCCACATGTCCTGCCCATAAAAGTCTAAGAGACTTAACTCTTTATGTTATATCTTGCTTCCCATATAGATGGTGAAGCTTAGTGTTGGGTAGTCTTCTCCATTCGCTTGTCTGTTCAAATCTCTTTGGTCTAAAATTTTTCCTAAGTACTTTATTCTCAAATACTTGTAATCTCATTTCCTCCCTTAAAGTAAGAGTCCGTGTTTCACACCCATATAATATAACTGGTAGAATAATAGTTTCATATATTTTCAGTTTGACGTTTTTTGAAAGGAGTTGGGACGTCAAGAGTCTCTGCAATGCATAATAGCACGCATTTCCAGAATTGAGCCTATGTTTAATTTCTTTGTGCATCTCATTCCTGTTTGTAAATATTGCTCCTAGGGATTTGAATTAAGCAATTCATCAACATTTCCCCCCATTTGTTACTAACTATCCATATCAATTGTATAATGTATTTCTAAGTGTAACCTGAGGGAAGACGAGGCAGAGGAAGACCTAAAACCTCCTGGAGTCAGGGAATATACCGGGCTTCCAATATAAACCCGGACCGGCCTCACGGGGTTTCACCCGTCAGGCAGCGCTCTCTCCTCGTCCGCATTTCACTCTGCCAGCCGCTCGTCCTTGAACTAGTCAGTTTACTATCGTTCGACAAGATGAGACGTCAGCTGACATTAGAGCAGCGCATTTATGTGTGTAAATGTTATTATAAATACGAATCAGCTCGTCGCGTTCGCGAGGAATTTATTCGGAACTTCCCTGGACAATTACCTCCTTCCAGATCGACAATCCACGATCTTATGACTAAATTTGAGACCACTGGTTCAGTACAAAATAAGAAACACGCGCGAAGGCGTACGGTTCTCACCGAAGAAAAATTAGACGAAATTGGCGAAAATTTGGAACGTTCACCACAAAAATCATTACCGAAATTAGCACAACAAGTTGGGATTTCAGTATCTTCTGCACATACAGCAACAAAATGTGTTTACTCGGTATAATTCCTGTTTAACTGCTGGAGGACAACATTTCCAGCATTTTCTATAAGGTAAGAAACAGTTCAAGGACGGGTGTCAGGCAGGGTGAATTGCGGGAGGAAGAGACAGCACTGCGTGCCGGTTGAAACTCCGTGAGGCCGGTCCGGTTTTATATTGGAAATCCTGTATTTATACACGAAGGAGAAACATCTACAACCAGGAGATTGGATGGACCGACAATTGGGAATCGGACGATGTCGAAGACATTAATCAACCGACCATCTATCTATCTAAATGTAAAAATATATTACGTTTATTGATGTTTATTCCCAACTGTAATTTCTTAGTATTATTCAATAGAGTGTACCTGTTGGCCTTATTCGATCTCTGTTTTAAAAATATATTCAGAGGCCACGCATCCATTTATAGAGTTCTATATTTGAATGTAAAAAGTAATGGAGTCCTTTCCATATTGGACGTCACATTTGATTTCAATATCCCAGCGGCAATTCAATTTTTGTAACGTACTCGAGATGGGATATCAGATCTCCGGGCAGGAAATCTAGTTCACGTGATGATATGGAAATTGCCAATCAAGAATATTGCATTAAACCAGGTATTTCATTGTATTACCTCAAGCAATGGGTAATCAAAACGGCTTTCGTCTACAAGAATAGTCTGTTTTCAGGCAAGTTAAGCGTACAAAATGCCATATTTGTTTGATAGCATTTGATTCAGTATTTGGTGTGCCCAAGGATTTCTGGTTGGATTTAAGTTAAGATTTGATCGAGGATAGATTTAGGTATATTGCGGTAGAGCTGTGGATTCTCTTCTCAGGGGTCAGGGGTTAGTATACAGGAGACGCTTCTTAAAAAAAATGTTACTTGATGAAAAGTATTCAAATGTATTTTAAATATGAATATTCAAGAAGACGAAGTATTTATCGGTGGTGATATTCTTCATCAAATATGTAAATTAATCTATCTTATTAAAATTTATTATCGTTGCCTATTTAACTCATGCCCCAAATGGGAGTCAATGACCAATCACATTTCAATGATTTTCGATTTACAACCAATCACAGTTGTGTTTCGCCTAGAATTTACCAACTAAAGTTTATCATAAGTAATGCCACGAGTGATTCCAAATTATCGATAAATTCACGACTCACGAAGTGAGGAGTGAATTTATCTAGAGAATTTGGAAATCAAGAGTGGCATTTGTTAGGACTATAACGAATAAAATTAAGCTGTTTACTCACAAATCATTGTTTAACTATAGTTATTTTAAAATATGTATATACTTAATGTAAACGGCGATGTTTGAAAACAAATGAGAAACGATAGGTACGCTTCTACTGATTCATTTGTTTATCACTGCAACCAGATCATACTATTTATTGCCAAAGGAACGCAATATTGTAAGGAGGAGCTTTCTTTAATATGGTAATCATAACACTGATAAATATTTGGTGAAACACGACTTTGATTGGTTGTAAAACAGAAATCATTGAAACGTCATTGGTCATTGACTCCCATTTGGGGCATGAGTTAAATAGTCATAATAAAGAAAGCACCTCCTTTCTAACATCCTGAATAGGTCATAGCATTATTTTGCAGTGACCGACCGCCTAAGATATACTGCTGCCAAATGGTATATATAGTGCATGAATGTCAACACATAGCGCAAGATTTGTAGCAATTGATTATACCACAAAAAAATAAACCACTGTTTGCACTTTCTTAAAAGTGTTTTTTCCCAGGTAACAATCCAGAAAAATATAATTGTCATATTTACATCATACGACATCAGAAATGAATTAATATACAGTTTGATGTGTTTAATTTTTTCTCCACTAGACTGGATTCTTACAATATTGCGTTCCTTTGGCAATAAATAATATGATCTGGTTGCAATGAGAACAAAAGAAGCAAAGGAAGCGTACCAATCGTTTCTCATTTGTTTTCAAAATACGCCGTTTATATTAAATATATACATATTTTAAAATAACTATAGTTAAATAGTTGAGTATTACAACTTTCTTATAGTCCATGTTCATCCCGGGAATCTCCTGAACATTTTGCAAAAAAACCCCATCACAATCGGACCAACGGTATGGCCACGCATAAAGTACGTACAAACAAACAAACAAACAAACAAACAAACAAACAAACATTCATTTTTATATATCAGATTTCAACCTAAAAATAGTAGAGTTAAACACCCTTTTGCACTAATGAGAAAAAATCGGTTCAGTTGGGCTAATATAACCTCTGTTTACGGTATTATTTATTTGTTACAATAATTTTGTAAGATACAAGAATTCAATTTTTTTCTTTTTTCTTTTTCTTAAACAGCATCATGGTCTTGTGATCATGGGGTCTAGGGTTCGATCCCCAGCCAGTTTTATGACCAGCCTCATGATATTGTGGCCGTGAAGTCGCGGGTTCGATTCCCAGTCAGAAAATTTTCTTAAAGGGTTGCCCATGGTCCGGAATTTAGGTTATGAACTCTCCTGGCGCTTCATTATCATTTATCACCAATCATATCATCGGGGTAACGTAACTCCGCCTTCCAGGTGCACCAACTTATGTTACAATTCCGCCAATACCAGGGGAGAAAACCCGAAATGTCATAAAAGACAACCTGGTGGCTTTAGACAAAAAATAAAAATATTATCATAAGTAATGCCACGAGTGATTTCCAAATTATCGATAAATCCACGACTCACGAAGTGAGGAGCGAATTTATGGGAGAATTTGGAAATCAAGAGTGGCATTTGTTAGGACTATTTAACGAATAAAATTAAGCTGTTTGCTCACAAATCATTATTTAACTATAGTTATTTTAAAATATTTATATATTTAATGTAAACGGCGATGTTTGAAAACAAATGAGAAACGATAGGTACGCTTCATCTGCTTCTTTTGTTTATCACTGCAACCACATAATACAATTTATTGCCAAAGGAACGCAATATTGTAAGAATGCTCTCTAGTGGAGAAAAAATGAAACACATCAAACTGTATATCAATTCATTTCTGATGTCGTATGATGTAAATATGACAATTATATTTTTCTGGATTGTTACCTGGGAAAAAATACATTTAAGAAAGTGCAAACACTGGTTTCTTTTTTTGGTGGTATAATAAATTGCTACAAATGTTTTTATATTAACTCCCGCATGCGGCATGTGTTGACATTCATGCACTATATATACAATCTGGTAGCCGTATTTCTTATAGGCTCAGTCACTGCAAAATAATGGTCAGACCTGTTCAGAATATTAAAAAGGAGGAGCTTTCTTTAATATGGTAAATTTAACACTGATAAATATTTCGTGAAACACGGCTCTGTTTGGTTGTAAAACAGAAATCATTGAAACGTGATTGGTCATTGAGTCCCATTTGGGGCATGAGTTAAATAGTCCATAAAATCTCACTTTGAATGCTGTTAAAGCAAACAAGTATTTTGTTAGCTTTGACTTTTTTTTTATATTCGAGATTGACGAACGAAGATTTTTTGATGAATGGTTGATCAGTGGATCACGAACTATTGCAAAATATATCTTTTTGTTACCATTTAAATCTACAGTAAAATTATTTACTCCTTGACAATATTGCGAATATTATTTTATATGTAATTATTTGGACGTGCAATAAAGTCTGAAATATTTTATTTTCGGTAGTTGGTAAACGCGCAGGTCGTTAGTTTTACAGGTTGATGCCAATAATAAAACCGATTTTACGATGCGGCAACAATGTTTACATCTATCGTAAAAACTGGATTCATTAACTTTCACGACTCTCCGCAGTGGCGCTGTTTTATTAATCCTTGTCCAAATTACTCGTGCAGTCCCTAGAAAAAAAATATTAGAAGTTACTTCTTATTCTTCTTCATCTAACAAGGGAACTGCCAACCTTTGCATGCCAAAACCTACCTTGAAATTTCTCCGAGAGAAACGTTGTAAAGTACAAAGGCAGTGTCAAAAAATTACCGTTTTTAACTGCAAGGCTAAACAGATTCAGATTTCACACTAAAATATATGCGAACAAGAAATTCCACGAGCCGACAGAAATTTGTAAATGCCTGCTATGGGGACAAATATGTAAAAAATGCTACATCATCTTCTTCTTCTTCCTTCCAAGAATTAGGCCAAGACCTGTTACGATCCTATAGAAAATTGTCCCTTCAGCGTTTCATAGGACGGCCCAGAGATCTTCCGGGAAATTCTCGTATAGGACTTGAAAGCATAATATTAGCCCCTTCGATTGGTTGCTGGTCAAAGGAAGGCAAGACCAGTGATGGGGCTGCCATCTTATAGCCTCTGGTCAGGCTTTTCTGGAGAAGAAAAGAAAATAAAGGAAAGAAGAAATGTAAGAAAGGAAACACTCCCTAGCCCTCGGATGCCCTAATAGCGTCGGGGTTGAAAAAACAAAAGTTAACCAAGAGAGGTTAGATAGTAAAGTTAAAAGAGTCTGGTATAAGTAAGTGGAAGAAAGGAAGACAAACCAGATCGGTTAAAGAAAACAGTAAGGATCAAAATACTACATCATAACGTGTGCAAATAGAACAACATCGATAACCGACTACAGGAAAAAGTAAACTCAAAACCAATGCTCAACTGGAGCGCATTTTTCTCTTATTAACTGCAAGACACTAAACTCCAGCTCTAAATGTCTCATATAAACTCAGGGAAGTAATTCAATTCCTCGCTATATCGGTTCGATAACTCTCACAACCTGTTGTCCGCGACGAACCCGCCTCACTCCTCGCCGCTCTAAGTCAAGCAAGGACGTCCAACTGCTGCGCACAGCGGGTAGCCATTT
The DNA here is from genome assembly GCA_030220185.1 of Diploptera punctata. Classification (NCBI taxonomy): domain Eukaryota; kingdom Metazoa; phylum Arthropoda; class Insecta; order Blattodea; family Blaberidae; genus Diploptera; species Diploptera punctata. The sequence goes on along the minus strand of JASPKZ010007947.1, from coordinate 398,852 downwards.
CTGGATTGTGGTTTCTGTGCCTTGCACTTAAAAAGGCAGATTTTTTTGGACAGGGCCTTGGCACATCACAACGCCATACGCCACTCAGGTCTTAAGGCGACATGACCTGTCGGGAGAGGCATTTTTAACTACGGGTCACACACATACTTTTTAACCACGCAACATTGAATGAGTGACCAGCTCAATGTCAAGGCCTCATCCGAGACTACACAACATTAAGACAAAACTCAATATTCACACATCCATTCATTCTTCTTCTTTTTCTTTTCTATAGGCGTATGCCTGTTTATTTTTTATTTACACACATGATGATTCGAGCACGCTGTAGCGTAGAGCTTAAGGCATTGTGCTACAAGCCGAAAGTCGAGAGTTCGATTCCCTGTGAGGTTAGGATTTTTAAACTGGCCCAAACTTTCTGGCGGCACTATGGCCCTGCAGTCGACTCAACCTCTGACAGTAGTGAGTACCACACGATTGTTCTGGGGGTAAAAGCGGCCGTCACGCAGGAATTGACATCAAGTTCCGATTGTCTAGAAAAAGTGGGAGTCTTAACCTCCTACTACCACAAGGGTCTCTTGAGGCCTTAACGGGATCACTTAACTTTATTTGAATGATGATGACATCTAATTCCATCTCTTGAGGGGTCTGCCCACTTAACTTTTTCCTGTAGGATGTAGGTTCTTCGCTCCTTTAATAAGCCTCGTATCGTAAGCTCTGTTCATTCCCTTTTCCCTGTTCAGAGAAACACACAGATGAGACATGGTGAATATGATAATGGTGACCAGACGATGTTTGGGGACCGTTTGGGCCTTAAAGGTTTTTGATAACTAGGGGTTTTACTAGACAAAATGATGGTTTAAAGTAGAAGTCAATCTTCCTTATTTATTGTAGCGCCAAACTAACAATACTGGATATTGCAAGTTATTTTCCTTGTTTGACAGTTATGCATCAGCAATCTAAGAGCGGGAACATTTGGAGGTTAGCAGTATGATGCAAAATTTAGATTAGCATTTATAAAATCTGGTTTCATACCCGTTTGTTTCAAAACAAAGAATCTCTGAAAAATTATACGATATGAATAAAAGTTTATTTTATTACCTTTAATAGAAGGATTAGAAAAACAAGTTGGTTGTGTAAATTCACTGCCACCTTTAAAACAAATACAACGCTAGGAGTTTGAAATGCTATCCGCCAGGGAAGGAAGTGATGCTCGCTGGGAGGTACATTTTCATGAGGTTAACAAGATAAGAAGGCGATTATTTAATTTGCCTGGTGAGTTAATTCAACAGAGCGCAGCACCAGCAAACATAATTTTCATCTCAAGTTAATTACAAGACTGCAAGTGCCAACTTTATGAAAAGTAAATTTCCCAACTAACAAATAAGTAAATAATAAATTCCCTTCTACAAGTCAGTGATATGTTTTCATAAAACAAAAATCACAAAGCACCCTAGTTTATAATAATGTATATATTTCCGGTTTTAACAATGTTTGCACATTTTTCCGGGACCAATGAATTGTCTTTAATTTCGTTTTATAATTTTCTTGCATTCGTCTCTATTATAACACAGTTCATCCTCTATTTCTCAGTCCTTCAAAGAAACTCTAATCCCTTGGATCCACGTGACATTTGGTCGTCCTTTCCTTCTCGTTCATGGTGGTGTCCATTCCATTATTTTTTGGTAATTTTTCATCCTCCATTCGCTTAATATGCCCATAGCATTGTAGTTGCTTTACTTGGACTATTTAACTCATGCCCCAAATGGGACTCAATGGCCAATCACGTTTCAATGATTTCTGTTTTACAACCAATCAGAGTCGTCTTTCACTAAATATTTATCAGTGTTATATTTACCATATTAAAGAAGGCTCCTCCTTTTTAATATTCTGAACAGGTCTGACCATTATTTTGCAGTGACTGAGCCCACGAGAAATACGGCTACCAGATTGTATATATAGTGCATGAATGTCAACACATGCCGCATGCGGGAGTTAATATAAAAACATTTGTAGCAATTTATTATACCACCAAAAAAAGAAACCAGTGTTTGCACTTTCTTAAATGTATTTTTTTCCCAGGTAACAATCCAGAAAAATATAATTGTCATATTTACATCATACGACATCAAAAATGAATTAATATACAGTTTGATGTGTTTCATTTTTTCTCCACTAGAGAGCATTCTTACAATATTGCGTTCCTTTGGCAATAAATAGTATGATCTGGTTGCAGTGATAAACAAAAGAAGCAGATGAAGCGTACCTATCGCTTCTCATTTGTTTTCAAACATCGCCGTTTACATTAAATATATAAATATTTTAAAATAACTATAGTTAAATAATGATTTGTGAGTAAACAGCTTAATTTTATTCGTTAAATAGTCCTAACAAATGCCACACTTGATTTCCAAATTCTCTACATAAATTCACTCCTCACTTCGTGAGTCGTGAATTTTTCGATAATTTGGAAATCACTCGTGGCATTACTTATGATACATTTTAATATCGAGATTTGCACATTCATGTAATAATAATAATAATAATAATAATAATAATAATAATCTATATCTATCTCTCTATCTTCGGTTTTTTACAGCTGCTGCCGTCTTCCCGTGCCAAACCTCCAAAGCCTACGGTCTTGGGCATGTTCGATGCTTAGCCCTCTAGCTTGCATTAATGTCTTCATGTTTTCCTTCCATGTTAACCTTGGTCTCCCTCTTTTCTTCTTTCTGTTCGGGTGCCATTCATATAGTTGCTTTGGCCATCGCTCATCTTCCATTCTTAAAACATGTCCTAACCACTTTAATTCCTTCTCCTCAATTCTTTCAATTATGCTTTCTTCTGCTTCCATTATGTTTCTAATTTCCTTATTTGTGTCGTGTTCTAATTTTGACTTTCTGGCACTTCTGCGTAAATAATCCATTTCTAGAGCTATTAGTCTATTCTTGTAGTACTTATTGATTGTCCATACCTCACTTCCATACATTGCAACAGATTCCACCAATGTTTTACCAATATATTTTTTTGTGTCTTTCCAAATATGCTTATCCCACCATATGGAATTTAACGATGATAATAATAATAATAATAATAATAATAATAATAATAATAATAATAATAATAATAAATAATTTTAATTAGATATATTCCACAATACTGAAATGATGTATCTTTCATGTTAAGGAAATTAGAGATACAAGACAAAAAATGGGGATTACACATAAATTATAATAAAACAGAATATCTTTCATTGAATATAACAGATGAGCTAAAATGGTGATTTTAATTTAATTATATAGGAGAAGAGAATAGGAATATAATAGTAGGAATAGTAGGGTTATTAATTATAGTTATTTTAGGGGGTTCCATATTAAGATGATTAATTTTTCCTACGCCCTCATATATTTGCTTACCTCTATACTTAAAATCATTAGTAATTTTTGTTAGAATCATTGGGGGCTGAGTTGGTAATTCAGGAAGAATACGTAATGTTAAAAATTTTAAATATTTAGGATCTATTTTAGATAAAAGTGAGAATTCAACAACAGAAATTGAAAGAAGAATTACTGATGGAAGAAGAATCATTGGTATCGAATTCAGTGCTTTGGAATAGAAATATAATATACAGAACGAAGGAAAGTACGGTATATTTCAAGTTTTGTTACAAAGCATTTCATTATATGGGTCCGAAACCTGGACAGTAAATAGAAAACAAGCCAACAAGCTGTTAGCAGTAGAAATGGATTTCTGGAGGCAATCAACAAGACTTTCAAGAAGGGATAAAGTCAGAAACAGCACAATATGGGAAATTATGCAAGTTGAAAAAAAAACATAGGCCTACTGCAAAAAAAAAGAGAAAAGAACATTTGAACCTCATAAGAATGGAAGAAGAGAGAATACCAAAGAATACCTTAATTGGAAAGCTAATAGAAGAAGTGGAAGAGGCAAACCTATAGAACGTTGGATGGATGGATGGAGTGAGGAGAAGTATGGAAGCTAGATATCTGAGGGAAGAAGCTTCCTTGCCCTTCTTTCACTTCCGATTCGTGCCAAATGTCTTGTCTATCGCAACCTATGAGACTTAATAGTTCTTATATCTAAATTTCTGTAAATAATAATAATAATAATAATAATAATAATAATAATAATAATATAATAATAATAGTAAGTAAAGTGTTCCCACTACAGGCCTCAGGAGGCGCTTGGGGTTGTAGGATGTTAAGGCTCCCACTTTTTCTAGACAATTTACATTTGATGTCAGCTGGGTTGTCAGCCCTGCGTAACGGCCGCATTTACCCCCAGAACAAGGATCTGGTACTCATTTCAGTTAGAGGCTGAGTCGACCCCAGGGCCATGGTGCCACCAGAAGATTTGGGTCAGTTTAAAAATCCTGACCCCACCGGGACTTGAACCCTCGACCTTCCGGTTTGTAGCGCACTGCCTTAATAATAATAATAATAATAATAATAATAATAATAATAATAATAATAATAATAATAATAATAATAATAAAGTAATAATAGATTTTCTTACCTGGCTGAGTTTAGGTCTTATGGCCTTGCTTACCTCTCACGAATATCACATAGCATATGTTATGTAGTCTTCTGCATTAGGGGAATTTGGTAACCAGACATAATTTAGTTATGCCAATTTTGTTAATTTATTTGCTAGCGATGGATGTTTGAGTAGTACATCGCCTCGAAGATGTATATAGCAGAAAACTAAGGTATTACTCGGACAGTGAAGGTCGATTCAGTTTCGCTCAGAGGTATTTTTATTCAGAATTTAGGTTCTTTTATAAGCCCCAGAATCTTCAGACTCGAGACCCACGAGCTTAAAGTTCCTTCTGGAGGACTCACCCCTTAGAGTTTTCCATTCTAAAATCCATCTATAGTTCAGTTCTGACTTCTGTAGCCCCATTTGAGGGATGTATGTTGTATGGTGCGGTAAGAGGGGACAACTACACTCAGTTTTGAAAACATAATAGTTACTACACGTTAAATTGTTTTACCTACTAGTTCTGTGTTACTGAATACTTTTATTGTTTTCTCATATGTATGGAGTTGTTTTTATATTGTATTATTATTATTATTATTATTATTATTATTATTATTATTATTATTATTATTATTATTATTATTCAGAAGGGGCACGCCGTAGCGTAGTGGTTAAGGCACTGAGCTACAAGCCGGAGGGTCGAGGGTTCAAGTCCCGTAGGGGTCAAGATTTTTAAACTGACCCAAAACCTCTGGCGGCACCATGGCCCTGGGGTCGACTCAGCCTCTAACGGAAATGAGTACCAGACGCCTGTTCTGGGGGTAAAAGTGGCCGTCACGCAGGGCTGACAACCCGGCTGACATAAAAAGTGCCGATTGTCTAGAAAAAGTAGGAGCCTTAACCTCCTACTACCCCAGGGGCCTCCGGGCCTGTTGTGGGATCACTTTACTTTATTATTATTCAGAAAATATTTTTTTTGCATGGCTACTACTTCCTCCCCCGTTCGGCAATGTTCCCACCTGGCACGCGCCTTAGAATTCTCCAAGACGGTCATTATCTTTTATGGTGTCACTTACCAAAACATGGAATTCACTTCCGTCCTATGTCAGAGACTGTCAAACTATAACATCCTTCAAAAACAAACTAAAGAATTATTTAATAACAAACTAACTTATACACCTCACTGATAGTATTCTTTTAGCAATATTAATATATTTAATTATTTATGTAAATAATATTAAGAATAACAAATATTTTTATTTGTTTTGTTTTAAATATTGTATAATCGTAAAATTAGTTTTCTATATCTCATTATTTTCCTTTGTTTTTTATAAACATTAGACAGCGACAATTTAACATGTCTTGCTTGTATACATTTTATTATTAGTTTTAGTCTTAATTTTAACTAATATTAACTGGTTGCATTATAGATCGTAATATATTAGATATTATCTTTTGATCAAATTTTTACTTAGTGTTTAATATTAGAGTTAATTAAGATTGTTATATTCTGATGTAATATATGTTTGTCCTGGTGAGTGGAAGAGAAGGCCACATGGCCTTAACTCCACCAGGCTAAATAAATCTAATCTAATCTAAATAAATCTAATCTAATGTACGAGAACTGGTCTATATCACCTTCGGATTTGAACCCGAGACCTATGCATTGTTATAAGTTATTGGCTAATTCTCTTACCATACTTTTTCGAATGTTACGTAATTCATGAATTTCGTAACATCCTGTACGTGAGCATGAAGCAAGTATCTGATCTTTGTCCAGTTGATGGCACATCTTGGAGCAAATTGTGGGAATCTCGTGGAGTGGAAACAGTAGCTAGTTCGGTATCAGTATTATTTGCAGAAAGATCTGACAAGATACTCAAGGGGGCCGTGAATACACAATAGCGGAGTCCAGTAACTGAGATAACACCAAGCGATGACAACAATGCAGAGGTTGTCTGCTGTCTCGCTACTTGATTCTAACATAAGACACTTGCTGTAATTCTAACCATGGTCCCTCCACTTACACCAATATTTTTATCGTAACTATATAATTTTTAATGTTACTATTTTACAGAATCAAAACTATAGCGTAAGTTAAAAAAAACCATACACCAAACACATTACCTAGTTCAGTCAATTAAATTAACCCATGTATTCATACGTGGTATTAATAAGCTGTTAGTTTATGCTGATGATGTAGTATTATTGGCCGATACCGAGGAGATACTAAAGGACAACACGCACACACTATTGAGTAACACTAAGAAATTAGGACTGGAAGTAAATATCAATAAAACTAAATATTTGGTCACATGTAGAAATTCATTATATAATGGAAATGGACAACTAATGACAAATGAGGGAAATTTTTAGGAAGTGGCTGAATTCAAATACCTAAGAACAATAATCACAAATAGATGCACAAAGAAATTAAACATAGGCTCAATTCTGGAAATGTTGCTATTATGCATTGCAGAGACTCTTGATGTCCCAACTCCTTTCAAAAAACGTTAAACTGAAAATTTATAAAACTATTATTCTACCAGTTATATTATAAGGGTGCGAAACATGGACTCTTACTTTAAGGGAGGAAAGGAGAATACAAGTATTGAGAATAAAGTACTTAGTAAAATTTTTGGACCAAAGAGAGATGAACAGACAGGTGAATGGAGAAGACTTCATAACAATGAACTACATGGTCTTTATAGGAAGCCAGATATAATAAGAACAGTTAAGTCTCGTAGACTGCGATGGGCAGGACATGTTGCGCGTATGGGGAATGAAAGACGTGCATGGAAGCTTCTTGTAAGAAAGCCAGAGGGAAAACGCCCAGTTGGTAGACCAAGAATGAGGTGGGAGAATAACATTAACTATGATTTGAGGGAAGTAGATTATACAGGGAATGATTGGAAAACATTAGCTCAGGATAGGGATGTATGGAGAGCTTATGTCCGCGAGGCCATGAACCTACGGGTTCGATAGTGCCAGTGAGTAAGTATAAAGAAGGAGTGCAGGAAAATAAAATTTATGTATAATATGTGTTACAAATAGATTAAATTAAACAAAATATAATAAATTGTCTCTAAGGAATTTATGTGTATTACTCGTTCATTTGACCAGTGTTATAGAGGGGATGATTGCAAAACATTAACCCAGGATAGGGATGTATGGAGTGTTTGTCTTCGCGGTTAGGAACCCACGGATTCGTAAGTACCAACGGTTTAGTTGCTTGTCGATTTTTATAGCAATAAAAATAGGCCTAAACTTTATTTTAAATTTATTTCGATTTAAGAAGCTCACCAATTTATTAACAACTATAAGCACTGTTAAAATTTATTCATATACTTTGCAGTATTTATAGATAACACAGCAACTCTAGGGTAATAAAACGTACCTTTGAATTTTATGAGAATAAACAGAAGATGGTGCAAGTTGCTATGGGAACAGCGATAAAACAAGCGAACTGCTTTTTCTAGCAAGTATATATATTTTTTTTAGAATCCCATAGGAATAGCCTGTGGTATAGAAGGATAAAGTTAAGGGTATTTTTTTAAATATTAATGGAATTAGTGGTGGGGGTATAACACCGAGTTAACACCCTTACAGACTCGCTTTTCAAGAATTTAACAGAGTTGCCGCAAGTCAACCTCCAGGTGGTTTATAGAAAAACGATAATTAATTACCGCCTCCTGTTGCTTAAGCGATTTAAGTCTCAAAACGTTTTCTAGATACATTTTATTTTTGTTTTAAGATAAATTAAACACGGGAGACTAAAATTATATTTATAGGTAGTTGTCAAAGGAGAACTTTTTGGAGATTCTTTGTCACTATCATCATCATCATCATTGGCATTACGGTCCTTTCAGTTTGACCTTAGCCTCCCTCATAACAACCATCCATTCTCTTCGGTCAATGACCTTATTTCTCCAATTTGTTATGCCAATCTTCCGCTTCTGTAAAAACACTTGCAACCTCGCATCGCAGCACTGTCTAATTCTCTTATTTAAGATCCTACATACCTCGATTCCCAATTATTTATCATCTCGTTTCCAGTATCTATCCTCAAACCATAATTTAAACACAAGATCACAACATAGTCTCTTACTTAATATACCGCAACATAGGACATCACATCACTCCATGCCATATACCATCTTCACTTCTCGCAACTGGAATTCCTTACCACAAGAAATAAGGGGCTGCCGGACATTGGCATCTTTTAAAAGAAATCTAAATTTATATTTGCTCTAAACTCGACTTCATTATTATCCAGTGTAAGGTATATATATTAATTGGTGTTTCCCGTATAATGTATCATATTTATATTATTATTATTATTATTATTATTATCGTATCATTATTGTTATTACCCTATAAAATGTTGTTTGTACATGACATTTACATTGTTACATTTATTGTATCTTTAACTGTTTATAATTAGTATAGTGTATATCTATATTTGTCAAATATTTATTTGTATTTGTGCTGGTTGAGTGGAAGAGAGGGCCTTATGGCCTTAACTCTGCCAGAATAAATAAAGTATTATTATTATTATTATTACTATTATTATTATTATTATTATTATTATTATTATTATTATTATTATTATTTTTTATTAATGTACTATTATTTTAGACAAAATTACATAATAACTCTCAACTTTGAAATAAACTGTAACCCTAATGTACCTTAGGTGAAATAGGGTTTAAAAGTTCTGATATTAAATAATAATAATAATATTCTTCTTCTTCTTCCTTCCTTCCAAGTATTAGGCCAAGGCCTGTTACGATCCTATAGAAAATTTTCCCTCCAGCGTGTCATAGGATGGCCCAGAGATCTTCGTACTCTTGGTATATAATTATAGACAGCTTTGGGGATCCGATTTGAACTCATTATTTCAAGATAGTGTTTCTAATTTAGTTGGTATTGTTTAATATATTCCAAAATTGGCGTAGTCTTCAATTCTTTTAAGATATTGGTGTCCCTTTTCCGATCCCATCTGGTGTAACCCGATGTTCTGCGAATGAATCTCATTTCACAAGCCGTTATTCTGCTTTCATGTTGTCTTTTTAGTGTCCATGCTTCACTACCATAGGTCAACACAGGTCTAGCCAAAGTGTTATATAAACGAATTCTGGTGTTTTTTTGTACAAGGGATGGTTTCATAACTTGATTAATAATTCCCAAACTTTTATTATAACTAGTAATTTTTTTCAGGGATATCCTTTCCATCCCAGATAGAGAGATAATATCCAAGATATTTAAATTGATTAGATCTCTCTAAAATTTTATTCTGGAGATAGATTTTACTTTGTATGGGGTCCTTCCCATGAAATGCTATAATTTTAGTTTTGTTAATTGATATTTCCTTATTAAATTTGGCACCTATTTTTTGTAAATTATAAATTGATCGTTGCAAATCATTTTCGGAAAGTAATAATAATAATAATAATAACAATAATATATATAATAACAATAATAATAATAATAATAAATAATAATTTGGAAATGAAAATGTTTGACATTCTGTACCTTATTTTATGATAGTGTGTGGATAAACTATAGACTCGTAAGATGACGAAAAACAAGATTCACTTTAGCACCAGGCCCTTCACAACCAGTGTTTTTGTGTGTTACAGTTGACATTATAAGCCATCAGATGTTTACCGACAGCTGATGCGTTTGTAGTTTCAAATAATGTTGACAGGTGTCACTACAAGATACAGTACACAACATGGAAATTGTGTGCCGTCAGGTAACCAGATATTTAACTTCCAGAAGATAGATTTTCTCTATACCTATATATCATGTAGATAGAATTACATAGGCTTGTACAGCAAAAATATCCTTATTGCATTAGAAATTTGATCCAGAATAGTACACGGATTAATATAACATCTCCGTACATAGATATAGTTAGTTTGAAATCCCACATTCGCCACCAAAATTGCTTACTCTATCTTTAATTATCGACTTTGTTAATTTTTTTTCCTTAAATACAATAAGGCAGCAATACTAATAAAATATATTGTTAAAACCGTTGAGGTGGAGAGTCATAAAATAAAATAAGTTAAAAAATTCTTAGGTGGGGGCACTGAGCTACAAGCCGGAGGGTCGAGGGTTCAAGTCCCGTTGGGGTCAGGATTTTTAAACTGACCCAAACCCTCTGGCGGCACTATGGCCCTGGCGTCGACTCAACCTCTAACGGAAATGAGTACCAGACGCTTGTTCTGAGGGTAAAGGCGGCCGTCACGCAGGGCTGAGAACCCGGCTGACATAAAGTGCCGATTGTCTAGAAAAAGTGGGAGCCTTAACCTCCTACTACCCCAAGGGCCTCCGTGTCTGTTGTGGGATTACTTTACTTTACTTTATACCTTCTTAGGTAAAATCCTTTGTCCTCAACTTATATAATATCTATTCTTTATGCCTGTAGGCCTTTCAGAACATCCGTTCCATCTTCATCAGTTCCTTCTTCGCTACAATATCTAGTATGATGGCTGATGCTGCTGGTCCTAATGTGTCATGACAGCACCACATTAGGACAAGCAGCATCAAACATCATACTAGAAATTGTAGCGAAGAAGGACCTGCTGAAGATGGAACGTATGTTCTGAAAGGCCTACAGGCATAAAGAATACATATTTTATAAGTTGAGGACGACGGATTTTACCTAAGAAGGTATATTTTAACTTATTTTATTTTACGATAAGGCATTTTTTAGCACATAGAAACTGTTCTATTTTATATTGACGATCATTATTGGATTGGCGAAAGCAGATATCCCACTATCTAATTCAAAGGCACTATAGAACCGGTAGATTCATGCTCGCACATACATAAGCTTTCCATACATCCCTATCCTCAGATGTTTCCCAGCATCTCCTGTATGATATGCTTCCTTTAAATCGTTGTTAGTGTTATCCTCCCACTGCATTTTTGGCATTCCAACTGGGCGCTTTCCCTCAGGTTTTCCTACGAGTTTCCATGCTCCTCGCTCCATCCATGCTCCATGCCCTGCCAATATCATAAGACTTAACTCTTCTTATAATATTTGGATTCCTATGAAGACCATGTAGCTCACTGTTATGTAGTCTTCTCCATTCAGCTGTCTGTTCATCTCTTTTTGGTCCAAATATTTTCCTAAGAACTTTATCCTCAAATACCCGTAAACGTTTTCCTTGCATAAAGTAAGAGTCCATGTTTCACATCCATATAATATAACTGGTAGAATAATAGTTTTATATATTTTCAGCTTAACGTTATCAGAGATGAATTACAAATCTGTAATATAAACGAGAGAATACGCACAAATAAACGTAATTGGTTTGAACATATACAAAGAATGCCAAATAATCGTTTATCAAAACAGCTGCTTCATTATAGGCCTCTAGGCCGAAGAAATGTAGGAAGACCAAAACGTCATTGGAAGGACGACCTGCACCTGCAGCATATAGTGCACCGGGGAGCGGAACGGGCCAACAGACCCATACCTTGAAGATGATGATGACGTTTTTTGAAAGGAGTTGGGACATCAAAAGTCTCTGCAATGCATAATAGCACGCATTTCCAGAATTGAGCCTATGTTTAATTTCTTTGTGCATCTCATTCCTGTTTGTGATTATTGTTCCTAGGTATTTGAATTCAGCCACTTCCTCAAAATTTCCCTCATTTGTCATCAGCTGTCCATTTCCATTATATAATGTATTTATATGTGTGGACTTACTTTTGCCTTTATTTATGCCTACTTCCAGCCCCAATTTCTTAATATTACTCAATAGAGAACATAAACAAATACGAGGATATATTTACAAAAGGTGCAATTAAATATGTGTATGGACGTCTCTGATACTTAATAATAACGAAGTTTTATTGTACGAAAATCAGACCTATTGTTACCTTCAACAGCGAAACATACGTTCATAAGGGATTCTCTATTTCAACACTTATGTTTTTCCTCAATCTAATAAAAGAATTTGTTTCAAATTTCCAGGTATTTAACACATATATAATAAGAACAGTTAAGTTTTGTAGACTGCAATGGGCTGGAGATATTCCAGTTATGGAGAATGAAAGCTACCTATAGGTAAATGAGAGGCAAAGCGGCCAGTAGGTAGGCCAAGGTAGAGGTGGGAGAATAACATTAATAATGATTTCAAGGAAGTAAATACCTAGGAACAATAATCACAAATAGAAATGAGATGCACAAATAAATTAAACATAGGTTCAATTCTGGAAATGCTTGCTATTATGCATTGCAGAGACTCTTGTCGTCCCAACTTCTCTAAAAGAACTCAAAATATGTAAAACTGTTATTCTTCATGTTATATTATATGGATACGAAGCATGGACTTTACATTAAGGGAGGAAATGAGATTACCAACATTTGAGAATAAAATTCTAAGGAAATTTTTTAGACCAAAGACAGAGAGAGAATGGAGAAGACTACATAACAATAAGCAACATGTTCTTTATACGAAGCCAGATATAATAAGAACAGTTAAGTCTCGTAGATTGTGATGGGTAGGACATATGGCACGAATGAGGAATGAAAGAGATGCATGGAAGCTTCTTGTAGGGAAATCAGAGGAAAAAGTCTAGTGGGTAAACCAAGAATGAGCTGGGAGAATAAAATTAACCATGATTTGAGGGAAGTAGATTATACAGATGATGATTGGAGAACATTTGCATAGGATAGGGATGTATAGAGAGATTATATCTATGCAGTCATGAACCTACGGGTTCTAGAGTTCCAGTGAGGTAGTTAGTTTGGAAGTAAATTTTACTGTCACGCAGAGGGCCCGGGTTCGATCCCCGGTCGGGGCAGTTTTTCTGGGTGAGGTTTTTATCGGGGTTTTTCCTCACCTGTAAGACAAATGTCAGGAAAAATTTAAGGCCCAAACGGTCCCCGAAACCATATGACCATCATCATCATTATCTCCTTAACCGGTGTGGAAAGCAACGGGAAGCTACCACACCTACAATTCCCTAGTAAAGCTGCAAGCATAGCATGGAAATGCTATGATTGCAGTGAAGGACCTGCCTTCGGGCAGAATTACTATGGATGGATTATGGAAATATACGCGTGGCCATGAACCTACGGGTTCGAGAAAGCTACTGAATTAGTTAGTTATGCAAGTGTAATTTTTTCCTGTAAAGTGCAGAGAACGAGGATATCCGTGAAGAACTGTAGATCTACTCCATAAAAGAAAAGATATTTAACAACAAGATACAGTGGAAAGAACATGTAGAAAGAATGGAAGAAAGTAGATTACCAAATAAAATCTTCCATTATTTTCCAAGAGGAAGATGAGATGTCGGACGTCCTCGGAAGAGATGGTCTTATATCTATTAGTGAAGAAGGAACAGGCAACTCTTGCCTAAACCAGGAAGTGAAGAAGAAGAAGAAGTGCAGGGTTCGATTGAAAAGAGTCGAACTTCTTAGCTCGTTTGAGGCAGCTGTCGAGAAAACGTATGTAAACTTGAAGTGTGTTCGAGTTGGTGCTAAAGACAGAGTTTTTCCAGAAGAGTGAATATGATCCTTTGAAGATGCGATCGCGTCTGGAGACAAAGGAATTACTTGCCTCGCGGGTTTTTTTCTTCTTTTTTTTCTCTCTCTCTTTCCGCGTCTTGCACTGTCACTAGAAATAGAATGTGATGCCTACCTGTTTGCAAGTCAAATACTTCCAGGCCTATTCTCGCCATGTTTATTTATTTCCTTCTCTCTTTTTTTCATTCTTACGCCTCCTGCACGCGAGAGAGTAGATTATTGCTTAATATATGCAACTGGGTTAATGGTGTCATTGTTTGTAGATTATATTACATTAAATTAAATATATTTTCATAATAAATTGACCGATAGCGAGGAGATCCTAAAGGACAACACCACGCACTATTGCGTAACACTAAGGAATTAGGACTGGAAGTAAATATCAATAAAACTAAATATATGGTAACACGTAGAAATGCATTATATAATGGAAATGGACAGCTAATGACAAATGAAGGATATTTTGAGGAAGTGGCTGAATTCAAATACCTAGGAACAATAATCACAAATCGGAATGAGATGCACAAAGAAATTAAACATAGGCTCAATTCTGGAAATGCGTGATATTATGCATTGCAGAGACTCTTGATGTCCCAACTCCTTTCAAAAAACGTTAAACTGATAATATATAAAACTATTATTCTACAAGTTATATTATATGGGAGCGAAACATGGACTCTTACTTTAAGGGAGGAAAGGAGATTACGAGTATTTGAGAATAAAGTACTTAGGAAAATTTTTGGACCAAAGAGAGATGGCCAGACAGTTGAATGGAGAAGACTACATAACAATGAACTACATGGTCTTTATAGGAAGCCAGATATAATAAGAACAGTTAAGTCTCGTAGACTGCGATGGGCAGGACATGGCAGGATACTAGTAAAAATAATAAGGAATTAAATTATATCTAACACATGGCAAAAATTAACGGCTACAACAAACAAATAAATAAAATCCAAAATAAACAAAAAAGAAAAAAACAGCATTACCAAAATAACCAAACTTGAAATAGAGTCCAATGACAACAAAAAATGGATAACTCTCACGTACACTGGTAAAGAAACATTAAAATTGGCCAACACACTAAAAAAGCTCGATAAGAATATAAATATATTCTACAGAACTGACAACAAATTAAACAATTTAATAAACAACAACATCGAATAAATAGATGAATTCGACAATAAAGGCATCTACAAATTAGCATGTACAGACTGCAATAAATTCTACATTGGGAAAACTAACAGAAGCTTCAACATTAGATTCAAGGAACATTTCAGAGATTTCATTTACAATGGAGGAAAATCAAGTTACGCAAAACATGTAATTCAAGCTGGACACCATATGCATAACATCGATAACACCCTCACAATAGTACATAGAGAAAACATCCCAACGAGAATAAATATACTGGAGGAAATCGCAATCCTAAGAGAAATCAACAACAACCTGATTCTCAATGAATACACACCTAATCCACACAATCCTCTGTACAAAATTCTCACAACCAAGTCAGTGCTTCAACAAGGGTCAACAAGAACGGACCTAATGCATTCTGCTGATGATGGGACTAGTCTCGAAAGGCCTACAGGGTTTTAAAATAACATAAGTTGAGGAGACGCACCTACAAGGTAACTATTTTATAGTTTTTAACCTACATTATATTACTATCTGGTCACGGGTATGTTTTTAGAACTGCGCATGTATCTATCTATCTGTCTCTCAAACTGTCAAAAGTTTTAAACCTAGGTAATGAACAACTCTATGTTTTAATTTCAAATTCTTGGAAGCACTCTCAGAGCAATTGACGGTTACATCTCCATTCCCAGAATCTCATTCACCGGTAATAAAAACTTAAAACATCATAATATGAAATTAATTTAAATTAAATTCACCGTGCTGAAAGATACGGGTTGAGTTGGCAATAACAATTAAATAATGGTTTACCTGGAATATATTTTAATAAAATTTATTCAGAGATGAAAACGCCGAATTATAATATATATTTTATGCTAAGTAAATATTTAACTTCATGCATAAATGAGTATTCCTGGAATCTATCAATTGTTTTTATTATTTGGTTAACAGACTTCATTTAAAATGTAACTTTCTGGATTTATTTGTAGTCCAGAAATGTTCTTTTTCCATCTAAAATATTTTAATTAAATGAAGGAAATTTTGAACAAGTGTCTGAATTTAAATATACAGCAAAAATTGTTACAAACAGGAGTGAGATGCAGACATAAACTCTGGAAATTCATGCTACAGGGTCTCTTGTTGTCCCAACTTATCTCAAAAATAAAATAACTATATATATATATAACTGTAATTCTCCCATTTATATGGATGTAAAACATGGGCTCTTACTTTAAGTGAGGAGAAAAATAGGCTATATATATATATATATATATATATATATATATATATATGTGTGTGTATATATAGGGCCTGGCGTGAACTGGAAGGAGAGGAGGCTCATGAGTAGTCTTTATATGAAACAGTGAATAAAAGTGAAGATAGGAGAAGAAATGTCAGAGGGAAGAGAAATTGGAAGAGGGGTGAGGCAAGGATGTCCTCTATCACCTACTCTTTTCAACATCTACCTGGAAATAATAAGACCGAAAGATATATAATCATAACCAAAAATATAACCTAATCCTCCTCAACAATAATAATAAGGGTATAAAAATATAAATATAAAAATAATAATAAAAATTATAGACTGAATAAATCAATAATTCATTATAAAACAGGGGCCAAATAAGGTAGGATTTATTGGTATTTTACAACCTTTTAGAGATGCTATTAAGTTATTTAGTAAGGAACAAACATTTCCTTTAACTTCTAATTGCATTTCTTATTATTTTGCCCCTATTTTTAGTCTATTTTTGTCTTTATTATTATGAATAATCTTTCCTTATTTAAGAGGTCTTTATTCATTTGAGTTGGGGGTTTTATTTTTTTTAGACCTAATGAGAACTGCTTCAGCAATACGGGAGGTGTAAACATGGGAGGAAGAAGAATAAAGTGCATAAGATTTGCTGATGATATGGCTTTGCTAGCAGAAGATGCAATGACACTGAGGAACATGCTGATGGAGCTGCATGACAAGTGCGAGGATTATGGGATGAAGATAAATATAAATAAGACGAAGGCCAAGATTATAGGAAAGAAACAAAGGAAGATAAACATGAGGATTAAAGATGAGGGCATTCAGCAAGTGGAGAGCTTCAAATACTTGGGTTGTACTATCAGTACTAACATGAACTGCGGTCAAGAAGTAAAGCAGAGGATAGCAATGGCAAAAGAAGCTTTCAACAAGAAGAGAAGCATTTTCTGCGGACCTTTGGCAAAATAATTACGGCAGAGGCTAGTGAAGTGCTTTGTGTGGAGTGTAGCATTATATGGTGCAGAGACTTGGACATTACGACGGAATGATAAAAAGCGACTGGAAGCTTTTGAGATGTGGATATGGAGAAGAATGGAACGTATAAGATGGACAGACAAAGTAAGAAATGAAGATGTGCTAGACACAGTGGGTGAAGGAAGAACAATGCTGGAACTCATAAAGAAGAGGAAAAGAAATTGGATTGGCCCTGGCTAAGAAGAAACTGCCTGCTGAAGAATGCTCTAGAAGGAATTATCAACGGAAAGAAAGTTAGAGGCAGAAAAAGACATCAGATGATAGAGAATATTAAAATAAATGGTTTGTATGCGGATACAAAAAGGAAAGCTGAGTTAAGGAAAGAGTGGAGAATGCTGAGTTTGCAGTGAAAGACCTGCTCTTTAGCAGAACACTATGAATGCATGGATATATATTGTATACATTTATACAGGATGGAAGTGATATAATTATACTAATTCGAGGAGGTGTTAAATTACAATAAGACAAAGACATCTTCTCTGTTTCATTTTGTGATTAACTGCACGGATAGTTAAATAATTAAGACCAAACTTTCTGAAAAATGCAACAGCGCACGTAAGATTCGCGTGATTCTTGTGACGAGACATTAACATTTGTTCTGGGATCAATGATTGCAAGACCACCTCTTACTTGCAGTTCAATGTTGCAATATCCCTCTGATGAAAGTTAAAAATTAAATTGTACCTGTTGGTAGGTGCCGTCGTCCACAACTTTGTTAAAATATTGTGTATAAAATTAACTGTAGCGCTTTCGGAAGTTATGTTCCATCTTCTGCAGGTTGAGCTTCTGCTACTCGTTGTTGTTGTGTACGGTGATGTATACTCAACTGCTCAACCTGCAGAAGATGGAAGATAACTTCCGAAAGCGCTCCAGTTAATTTTATTTACAATATTTTAACAAACTTGTGGACGACGGCACCTACCAACAGGTACAATTTAATTTTTAACTTTCATCACATGACTTCACCTCAACGGAATTTGATATGAATTTTACTAGCATTGATATCCCTCTGGTTTTTTATTCCAAAAATCAGAAGTTTTCACTTAATTTTCACGAAAACTATAAATTTCATTACAAATCTGTATGGGAATAAAACATTCCTCTTCTCCGTCTCTAATTATCTAAGTAAATATTTTACCAGTACGGCAAATATTTATCGAGTTAGGTGGCATTTTAACTTTAGGGGAAAACATAATTTTTATGGAAAATAATTAATTTGAAACCAAAATGTTGCTGAAACTTTTTTTAATTCCACCAATTAGAATACATACGAAAATATGACCGCCCACTAATATTACTTCCACTATATATATATATATATATATATACAGTATTAGTTTTTATATAAAATATCTCGTACCATATGTTAGTGTAGGAGATACATTCAATTAGCTCCACTGCATTTTCTGAAAACAAAAATTTGTGCATCCCTTGACGTTAAATAACCCTGGGATCCGGTAACTGGGGGAGGAATTTCACTTCTAGATTTTTATTGCTAACCTACATCCATCATACGGAAGCGGTGCGACCTTTTTTGTCGCTTACCCGAAAAGACTTTCCTGCGCAGGCCCTAACATATAGATATCGGACTGTACATCTCACTGCCTAATCACAATTATGACAAATACCCATTCCAAATTGAGATAAGCCATGCTATCAGATGTTTTGAGTCGCTAGCATGTAATAGGAATGAAATAAATCCGCCTGACCTTGTACCAGCAGAAGAAATTCAAGTAAAAAATTGGAATTAATTCTAATAGTTGGCTGCGGTGGTCTAGTGGTTATACTCTAGACCCGTACTCGTACGGGGTCGATGTTTTTTAGGATGGAAAAATCCTAGGAACAAGTCCTCCGGGAAGGACTTTAAGTCGTGGGTCCCAAGTCTGAAGATTTTCAGGCTCGTAAAAGAAACTTGAGCCTGAAAAATGAGGCCTCTAAGCAAAATTTACTAATCTTCATAATCCAAGTAATTTCTTAGTTGCCTGTTAGATGTGTCATTGAGGAAATGTACTAATCACGTGTCACTTGTTGCCATCTGTGGGTAAATAAGCGTAACAAAATTAAAATCATAATATAACATTATAAAATTGTCTCTTCAACTTTGTAAACTATAAATTCTCTGTAGGCCTTTCGGGACTAGTCTCATCATCAGCAGAATGAGCAGGAGATAGGTATGTATCTACTGACACTGAATGCAATTGCATTCAGATACAGACCTATCTTCTGCTATTTCTGCTGATGATGGGAATAGTCCCGAAAGGCCTACAGAGAATTAGTATTTAACTAAGTTGAGGAGGCGGAACTATCAGGTACCAATTTTATAATGTTAAGTTATAATTTTTCACCTCGACTTTATCATAAGTAATGCCAAGAATGATTTCCAACTTATCTACAGAATTTGGAAATCAAGAGTGGCATTTGTTAGGACTATTTAACGAATAAAATTAAGCTGTTTGCTCACAAATCATTATTTAACTATACTTATTTTAAAATATTTATATATTTAATGTAAACGGCGATGTTTGAAAACAAATCAGAAATGTGAGGTTATGTTCATTCACTGCTCCTTGATCATATTATTTATTGCCAAATAAGATCGCAATATTGTAAGAGTGCACCCAAGTGGAGAAATAATGAAACACATCAAACTATATATCATAATCAACATTACGGGTTATTCATTTATTTTTTTAGTAAACAACTCAGTAAAATCAAGGAATCTTTTCATTATTTGCTATATCCAATGTATTGTTTAATTTTGATACGATTTCGTTTTGTTTTCTGTCTTTATTTTCGTAAATTATGTCTTCTGCGTATCTAGCGATTAATTTCTCCATCACCCACAGTTTTTTTATTTCAATTTCAATGTTTGTATTATTTTTTGTAGTATTCGTTTTCCAAATTTTTTAGAAATATTTCTGATATTATCCCTGATGTTGGAGATCCCATATGGATTCCATCTTGTTGTGTGTGTGTATATATATATATATATATATCACTATTAAATTGAAAGTAATTTTCTGTTGTGTTTTTATTTTTTTTTTATTTTGTAACTAATACCTCAGCGAAATTTTTTCATGCATTTTACTAATATTAAAAATGTGTAACTAAATTAGCTTGTAACTGTCGTTAGTGTTATGATATTGGCTAACATGACGCTAGCAGTCACTTGTTCTCTGTTAACACATCCACAGGTGGAAAACTGGCATAGAAAACTTTTTTTTATTTACAGGGGTGTACACGGCTATCTCTCGTGATGATTAGGCAGTTTGAGTAAAACACAGGTGTAAAATGGAATACTAGGTGTTATACGGCTTTTTTAAATTCACCTGCGCATAAATCTAGCGCATTGTATTTTATGAAGCTGCGCTCGTTTAGCGGTTGAATGGAAAATGAATTGATCCCTCCACTCTATTATCTTTAGAAGCTTCATTTTTATTACGCAGTTTCTTAATTGTATTTGATATGTCTGTATAAAGCAGGTCATAAGAAGATTAAGGGCTGCTTCTTTATCCAGCCTATATCCGTCCAAGTCTATTTACATTAATTATGTTCATAATTTATGTATCTCTTCCTGTTTACTTATTTTAACCTCTCCCTTTATAGGTACGTTTACAAGACCCACTTCATAAGGGCCTTTTAGGGACACGGCTGTCGGGAGAGAATATTTAATTCTACATCATCATCATCATCAACAAGGATTAAGCCCAATGG
The DNA here is from genome assembly GCA_030220185.1 of Diploptera punctata. Taxonomy (NCBI): domain Eukaryota; kingdom Metazoa; phylum Arthropoda; class Insecta; order Blattodea; family Blaberidae; genus Diploptera; species Diploptera punctata. Next base: position 377,667 of record JASPKZ010007947.1, on the reverse strand, counting down.
CCTGTTCCGATCTCATTATAGGTCGAATTGGTCCTTCCATCTCTTCAATAGTCTTCCCAACGTTCTTCTCCCTTTTGGTTTATAATTATACATTCTTCTTGGTATGCGCTGTTCATTCATTCGTAATACGTGCTGAAGATAAGCATTTTGATAATATTTTATTCTTTCACAGAGATTAAATATATTAAGTTCTGTTCTTATATCTTCGTTTTTCTTTTTATCGGTCCTTTGGTATCCTGCTATTGCTCTCAACATCTTCATTTCAGCAGCCTCTATTTGTTTACTATCTGCCTTTGTTAATGTCCAGGTTTCACATCCATAGATAAGAGATGGAACTGCCAATACTTAGTAAAACTTCAAAATAGTTTATTTTCTGGTTTTATTCAATAAAGTGCGTTTAACTGTGCCACATAGATAATTGAATCGTTGTATTTTACTGTGTTTATCTAAATTTCTGTCATTGCCTAAATGACATCCCAAATAATTAAAATTCTGAACTTGGTCTATAATTACATTGTTTATCACTATTTTTGTTCTTATTGCACATTTTCCTTTTAGAGCTAATTCTACATCAAAAACTTAATTTTTCAGCATAAAAGGAATTTTTTATTTACATTTAAATTTCATTCCATTTTTCTCAGTTCGTTGTCTTGTAGCTTCGTCCCAGTTTGCAAAATGCGGTCCAATTGTTATGCGATAAGTTTTTTTATAGATATAGGGCTATTATGATTCTTTTGTCCAATAGCACCAGGTACTCTTTTATAAAATTTCTGGCTTTCTCCCCTGGCATTGGCAGAATTGTAATCCATTTCTTAGGCTGGGGCACCTGGAAGGCGGAATTACGTTACCCCGATGATATGATGAGCGATAAATGATAATGAGGCGCCAGGAGAGTTATTAACCTAAATTCCAGACCAAGGGCAACCACAGGAATAATTCCATTTAAGGAAAAAATTCATGTGGTTTGATAGGGAATGAAACCCGGGACCTCATGAACTGTAGTCGAAACACTGACCACTAGCACATGGAGCTGGTCGTCAACTCCGAATAAAACTTGAAGTCATTTTTTGTATAGTAATGGGGATTTATTGACTTTTTTCTAAAGAAAGAAAACGAAGTTCATTTACATTACTCACGGGCCTGTTTGGCCGTACGTGCATATTTTCCTCCAAGAATAAATACGAATATACAAACAAATACGTACATGCCTAAACACATACACTCATAAATAAAGAAGGCATAAAACAATGAATATAGGCCTATGTAACACTATGTCTACAGTAGGTCCACCGCTGTGGTCTCGAGGTAGCGTGCTGCCTTGTCACGCAGCGGGCCCGGATTCAATCCCCGGTCGGGGCAGTTTCTCTGGGTGAGGTTTTTATCGGGTTTTTCCTCACCTGTAAGACAAATGTCAGGAAAACTTTAAGGCCCAAACGGTCCCCGAAATCATATGGCCACCATCATCATCTTTATCATAAGTAATGCCACGAATGATTTCCAAATTATCGATAAATTCACGACTCACGAAGTGAATTTATCCAGAGATTTTTGGAAATCAAGAGTGACATTTGTTAGGACTATTCAACGAATAAAATTAAGCTGTTTACTCACAAATCATTATTTAAATATAGTTATTTTAAAATATTTATATATTTAATGCAAACGGCGATGTTTGAAAACAAATGAGAAACGATAGGTACGCTTCATCTGCTTCTTTTGTTTATCACTGCAGCCAGATCATACTATTTATTGCCAAAGGAACGCAATATTGTAAGAATGCTCTCTAGTGGAGAAAAAATGAAACACATCACACTGTATATTAATTCATTTCTGATGTCGTATGATGTAAATATGACAATTATATTTTTCTGGATTATTACCTGGGAAAAAATACATTTAAGAAAGTGCAAACAGTGGTTTCTTTTTTTGGTGGTATAATAAATTGCTACAAATGTTTTTATATTAACTCCTGCAAGCGCTATGTGTTGACATGTATGCACTATATATACAATCTGGTAGCCGTATTTCTCACAGGCTCAGCGACTGCAAAATAATAGTCAGACCTGTTCAGAATATTAAAAAGGAGGAGCTTTCTTTAATATGGTAAATATAACACTGATAAATATTTCGTGAAACACGACTCTGATTGGTTGTAAAACAGAAATCATTGAAACGTGATTGGTCATTGACTCCCATTTGGTGCATGAGTTATATAGTCATCATTGTCATCATCATCCTTCACCGGTGTGGAAAGCAACGGGAAGCTACCACACCTACACAATTCCCTAGTAAAGCTGCAAGCATAGCATGAAAATGCTGATTGCAGTGAAGGACCTGCCTTCGGGCAGAATTACTATGGATGGATGTCTACAGTAAATACACAATTGCACATGTCTACACACATATATAAAAAGACCATGTTTTTACAAGTAAAAAATAAAAAAAATCTTATTTGTACAAAAATAGAAAACCTAGCTTACAGAACAGATATCAAGATGTCTATCACCCCCACCTTCCGCAAGAGAGCAAATTCACTATTATGACAGGCTATTCCAGTAACTCAAATACACTGGTACATCGAACCCGTAGATTCATGGACCAGCAGACATAAACTCTCCACACATCCCTATCCTGAGCTAATGATATCCAATCATCTCCTGTATAATTTACTTCCCTCAACCATGATTTTGGGAAAGTCGATTATACAGGGGATGATTGAAAATATTAGCCCAGGATAGAGATGTATGGAGAACTAAGGCCACTTATTGTACGATATCGTATAATGCATTTTAAAATAGGAAAATAATACTTCCTTATTATTGATAATACTGAGCAACAAAAAAATATTTTTTTTTTGTCTCTGAAAGACAAATATGTGATTCTGATAGTATTTTTTCTCCTGACTTCAAATATGACATCGGTTTTTCTCCATCACGCAAGGTTTCCGAGAGACTGGAATTTATAATTTCAAACACTTTAATATTTTCTACATTCGTAACTACACAATATACAGCAGTTTGTCCTTGATTCCTGCTTTCCAGAGATTCCTATCTTCCCATTCTCCATCTTCCATACCCCTCTTCATCATGGCACCATATATTCCCTCATACCATGCTCTTCTACTTCTCCCCCTCTTCCTTCTGCCTGGTACCATCCAATCCAACACCTGTTTAGGCCACTGGTCTTCCGACATCCGTTGTACATGTCCATACCACTGTAGAGCTCTCTTTGTTATCCTATCGATAACAGTTCTGTTGGCGATGATTTTTTTGTTGACCATCATAATCATACAGACCATTCAGGGATCTAATCGCCTTCCTTGCACAATTTACTCTGTTAATAATATATTTTTCACAAGTACCAGATTTATCTATTATAGATCCAAGATATTTAAATTCTTCAACACATTTAATTATCATAGGCTATTATTTATTTGTAGGTCTTCTGAATTTCCTCCGATTACTATATATTCTGTTTTAATATAATTTATCTTCTGTTCACGTACCTAAAATACATCTACCAACTTTCTAATCATATATTCTATATCTTCTTTATCTTGTCCTATTATAATGTGGTCATCAGCGAATAATAAATTGTGCAGTAAATGGTCATTAATGTTGATTCCCATTCCCCTACACGACTTATTTCATTTCATTAATACATCTTCTAAATATATCTTGAACAATGTTGGTGACATCCCGCATCCTTGTCTTAATCCTTTTGTTATATCAAATTCTGAGGATACTCTATTTCCAACTTAATACTTGGAAGAAGGTTTTAACTAATGAAGGAATATTAATTGATAATAAAGATAAAATAAATGCTTTATTATTCGCTGACGATGTTGTACTTTTAGCAGAATCTGAAAATGAGCTCCAAATGTTAGCATATAAGTTTACATTAATAGCCAATAGATATAATTGTAAAATATAAATAAATAACTCAAAAGTAATGGCATTTATTGGTAAATATGGAATTAGATCAAAAATTGTACTGGATAACAAAATAATACAACAAGTATCACATTTGCAATATTTAGGATGTGATATAACTTATAGAGAAAATAAAGATATAGAAAATAAAGTAAATAAATTTCAGGCTATTTGTGGAACCATAAAAAGAACCTTAGGTCGGAAAACAAGGAAAGATACGAAACTTAAATTATATAAAACAATGGCTGTTCCTTTGTTGTTGTATGGAAGTGAAAATTGGATAATGAAATCAAGGGATAAAAGCAGGATACAGACTGCGGAAATGCTGTTTTTACGTAATGTGAAAGGATGCACAAGAGCGGATAGAATAAGGAATGAAACTATACGAGAAGAATTAAATATATATAAAATTGAAGATAAAATCAGTGAAAATAATAAGAAATGGACAGAACACTTAATGAGAATGAACAACGAAAGAATACCAAAAAAGAACCTTCGTGTATAATCCCAGAGGAACAAGAGATGTTGGCCGACCACGCAGAAGATGGACTCCACTTTTAACTTCGCCGGAACAGGCTGCATAGCCTAAACCTTGTAGTAGAAGAAGAAGAATACTTGGTTTAGAATCATACGTCTAGATACGAATGAAAAAAAAATGAGTGACATTTCTTAGCTTAAATGTTCTTGTTGTCCTGGAGATGGCCCGAGAATTGATCCGAATTCTCATCTGTGAAGGCATATCCTTATGTGATGAGAACAAATATGTATGTAATCCAGAATTAAATTCTTTCCCGACAAGGAGATAGCGTGGACACGCAACAGTGCCTATAAAAGGAGAAGGAAAAAATCAGTAGGGTTGAAATTTAGAAAGCAAACAAATCAATAGGTTTAGTTTGATAGGATCTATTGCAAAGTGTAAATTAAATTCCAGATCCCTCTGTTATACAATGGTGCATTGTAGATGGTGCATGACGTAGTAACAAATGAATGTCATTCCATAAGTATCGGCTCATAAAACGTGTATGCGGACAGATTTTTATCCGCACGGTATTAATGGACCAGAACTGGATGATTTATTACCTGTTCCTCTCCATTACTCCCCCAAATTACTGTTCTCTTAGCACTTCTCGCTCCAAGCTCCATTTAAACTGAATTATTTTCTCAAACACCCTACCATTTTTTATCCTACCTTATTTCTTTAGCGTCGATTATAGCAATACAATGTTCAGTCAGTTAATATAGAGTGATATTTTTTTCTCATACATAATTTTTCATAAATTATCATCCTCGTACAGTGTCCTCCTTTCGTAAGATCGATTCCAAATATATCGGCTCCTGGTTATGCTCTTTGCCTCTGGTCCCGAGGGTCGCTGGGTTCAAACGCGGCCGGGGTCGATGGATTTTTTTAGGATGGAAAAATCCAAGGAGCAAGTCCTCCGGGAGGGACTTTAAGCCGTGGGTCCCGAGTCTGAAGATTTTCAGGCTCGTAAAAGACCCTTAAGCCTGAATGAAAAGGCATCTCAGCAAAATTTACAGAATTTTCCCGTCCTAGTACTACCTTGGTTTCCTAGATGTCAGTATGAGGCGGAACGCTGACCACTGGCCACTCCAATGACATCTATAAGAAAACAAGTGTAACTAAATTATTATGGTTCAAATTCTTCCCTGTAGGGGGAGAGCGCCTAAATCTCATTGATGGAAACATGGGCTTACAAGAAGATTCCGAATGCGCCTCCAACCATCTTTATCTTCCCATGCTTTCCTTCCTTTTAGTTCTTCCCAGACGTATCCTCTCTCTTGTAAACTTTTCTTCACTTGGTTAATCCATCTTTAAACCAACTTTTGCGTAGTCTACCTCGTGGTGGTTTTCCTTATATCTTGAGATTTAACAGTATTTGTGGTAGTCTTTTCTTTTCCATTCTTTTTTTTAATGTCCAAACCATTTTAGTCTATTTTTTCTATGTCTGGTGTTAATTTTTCTATATTTAATTTTTAGTCCAGCGTTGTAGTCTCACGATAGCGTGCTGCCTTGTTACGCAGCGGGCCCGGGTTCGATACCTGGTCGAAACGAGTTTCGTGGGTGATTTTTTCTGGTTTTTCTCACTTGTAAGAAAAATGACAGGAACATTTTTAAGGCCCTTACGGTCCCTGAACATCATCTGGCCATCATTATTAAGATATTCATTAAGTTTAGGATTAAGGTCTCTCCTGGTGCATCATTACCATCATCATCACCTATCATATTTCATCGGAGAAGAGTAACTCCGCCTTGCAGACGCCCCAACTCAAAAATGGGTTACAATAACGCAATGTCAGGAGAGAATACCAGAATGTCAAAATGACAACTTAGTAAAGCTGCAAGCATAGCATGAAAATGCTCTGATTGCAGTGAAGGACCTGCCTTCGGGCAGAATTACTATGGATGGATATATATGTATTTATAAACGCTACAATATCGTTGATCCGATTGTGATGGGGCTTTTTTGCAAAATGTTCAGGGGTTTCCCGGGAAGGTTTTAGGCTTTAATCAACCTCTTGAGCCTTAAAAATCACCCTTGGGGGGGGTCAGTCACTGCAAAATAATGCTATGACCTATTCAGAATGTTAAAAAGGAGGTGCTTTCTTTATTATGATAAACTTTAGTTGGTAAATTTTAGGCGAAACACGACTGTGATTGGTTGTAAATAAAGAATCATTGAAATGTGATTGGCCATTGACTCCCATTTGGGGCATGAGTTAAATAGTCCTAGAAAAAATTAAATTTAACGTAACAATATTACTGCAATCAGAGTTACGGACCACAAGCTGAGAACTCTAGGAGTGTCTAATGATTGAGAATTGTAACCTCACAAGCGGATTAAAGAAAACCACGTTTGTTATTGTAGCGTTCTGTCTCTTATTGCCAATTTATTTCTATTCCTTCTTTTTTTTTTTCCTGCGGAAGAAGTCGTCGTTTGTTCAAATTAAATCTTATTGTGTTTAGTCTCCAGTCTTTCAACTTTTCTTTTGTTTTTTTTTATTAAACTCTAAGATTTATTCTTGTCGGATAAATTGAAATCTTTCAAATGACAGCGGTGAAATTTATTTTTCTTCTTAGATGGGACTTCATTTGTTCTAACCACTGAATTCAACACTTAGAAATACTGTGCAGAAATATATAATACGATTTTTATAGGAATACATTTTATTCACAAATAAATGTTCTATAGGAAGCCAGATATAATAAGAACAGTTAAATCTCGTAGACTGCGATGGACAGGACATGTTGCACGTATGGGGAATGAAAGACGTGCATGGAAGCTTCTTGTAGGAAAGCCAGATGGAAAACGCCCAGTTGGTAGACCAAGAATGAGGTGGGAGAACAACATTAACTATGATTTGAGGGAAGTAGATTGTACAGGGAATGATTGGAAAGCATTGGCTCAGGATAGGGATGTATGGAGAGCTTATGTCAGCGCGGCCATGAACCTACGGGTTCGATAGTGCCAGTGAGTAAGTACAATTACAAATATTATGGATGCGAAACATTGACTCTTACTTTAAGGGAGGAAAGGAGATTACAAGTATTTGAGAATAAAGTTCTTAGGAACATTTTGGGACCAAAGAGAGATGTACAGACAGGTGAATGGAGAAGACTACATAACAATGAATTACATGGTCTTTATAGGAAGCCAGAAATAATAAGAACAGTTAAGTCTCGTAGACTGCGATGGGCAGGACATGTGGTACAAATGGGGAATGAAATACGTGCCTGAAAGCTTCTTGTAGGAAAACCAGACGGAAAACGCCCATTTGGTAGATCAAGAATGAGGTGGGAGAATAAAATTAACTATGATTTAAGTGTCGTAGACTGCGATGGGCAGGACATGTTGCGCGTATGGGGAATGAAAGACGTGCATGGAAACTTCTTGTAGGAAAGCCAGAAGGAAGACGCCCAGTTGGTAGACCAAGAATGAGGTGGGAGAATAACATTAACTATGATTTGAGGGAAGTAGATTATACAGGGAATGATTGGAAGGCATTAGCTCAGGATAGGGATGTATGGAGAGCTTATGTCCGCGCGGTCATGAACCTACGGGTTCGATAGTGCTAGTGAGTACGTAAGTATGATTTGAGGGAAGTAGATTATGCAGAGGATGACTGGAAAACACTGGCTCAGGATAGGGATATATGGAGAGCTTATGTCCGCGCGGCCATGAACCTATGGGTTCGATTGTGCCAGTGAGTTAGTTATTATTACAATTATTAATATTTATAAATATTCCATTGATATCGTGCCTACTAATTTGTAAAATTTATGGCAGATCCATGGCTTTGACTTGTATTTTGCACAAGGATATAAAATATGGCCTCAATTCTGGAAATACTTGCTATTTTGCATTACAGGGACTCTTGTCGTCCCAATCCCCGTCAAAATTCGTTAAATTGACCATTAAGCTCATGCCCCAAATGGGAGACAATGACCAATCACGTTTGAATTAATTTTGTTTTACAACCAATCAAGTCTCTAGGTCAAAAATGTAGAAAATAGAAATTTCACCGATCACCCCCCTTAAAATATTTCCTTCGAATTATTTCATTCCATCTCCATGTTTTTTTGTGAGTGCCTATGTCTTACAATGACGTGATATTACAACCTAGAAATTTGTGGGGTTACAAACACTTGAATGTCTCTCCTTTCTCATGTCTAGTAGAGAGAGCGCTTCTGTATAGCAGCTCATCCAAGCATTTGAAAGTAAAGTCTATAATGAGGAAACCTTTGAAAAAGGTAGCATAACCACCTTTTTTTCCATAAAGGTCACAGTTCAATCCACTTCTATTCCAGTAATGTAATTGGTTGAGATGCAAATTCGTTACAGCATAAAGTTGCCAGAAACGCTTTCATCTGCAAAATCAAATTTATATCAAATTCCGTTGAGGTGAATAATCATAAAATGAAAGTTAAACATTAAAATGTACCTGTTGGCAGGTGCCGTCGTCCTCACTTTATTAAAATTATGTGTATAAAATATTAAGTGAAGGCCTTTCAGAAGTTAACTTTCATCATCAGCAGGATGAGCTTATGTTACTAGTTGTTGTTTACGACCATGTAGACTCCAAGTATTTCTGCTACAGAAACTTGTCGTAAAAAACAACAACAGAAGCTCATCCTGCTGATGATGGAAGTTAACTTCCGAAAGGTCTTCAGTTAATATTTTATATACATCATTTTAACAAAGTTGAGGACGACGGCACCTGCCAACAGGTACATTTTAAGTTTTAACTTTTATCTTAAAATCAAATTTGCTATCAAATATTTACATCTGCAACATTCTTATTATTGTATCATAGTATTCACATATTTAAAAGGGAGTTACGCGATAAAAACCATGAAATGGTACATTACAATGCGGGGTTGGGCAGTGGATTTTACAGAAGCGAGGAAAATGTTTAAAACCGAGCGATAGCGTCACACTTTCCTCCCCTGTGATACTGACTTTGGTGTGACTGAAAAACTTAAAAGAAAAACACAAGTGGTTTGTACACCTGAACAGTGGGCTCACCTGATAAGAAAGAGTTGAACAAAGAAACAATTCACAGTAATTGAGATAAATGCAGAATAATTAAAAATTGGATAACTTAACAATAAAACTAAATATATGGTCACACGTAGAAATTCATTATATAATGGAAATGGACAGCTAATGACAAATGAGGGAAATTTTGAGGAAGTGGCTGAATTCAAATACCTAGGAACAGTGATCACGAATAGGAATGAGATGCACAAAGAAATTAAACATAGGCTCAATTCTCGAAATGCATGCTATTATGTATTGCAGAGAATTTTGATGTCCCAACTCCTTTCAAAAAACGTTAAACTGAAAATATATAAAACTATTATTCTACCAGTTATATTATATGGGTGCGAAACATGGACTCTTACTTTAAGAGAGGAAAGGAGATTACAAGTATTTGAGAATAAAGTACTTAGGAAAATTTTTGGATCAAAGAGAGATGAACAGACAGGTGAATGGAGAAGACTACTTAACAATGAACTACATGGTCTTTATAGGAAGCCAGATATAATAAGAACAGTTAAGTCTCGTAGACTGCGTTGGGCAGGACATGTTGCACGTATGGGGAATGGAAGACTTACATGGAAGCTTCTTGTAGGAAAGCCAGAGGGAAAACGCATAGTTGGTAGACCAAGAATGAGGTGGGAGAATAACATTAACTATGATTTGAGGGAAGTAGATTCTACAGGGAATGATTGGAAAGCTTTAGCTCAGGATAGGGATGTATGGAGAGCTTATGTCCGCGCGGCCATGAACCCACGGGTTCGATAGTGCCAGTGAGTAAGTAAGTAAATAAAATGTTCACAAAGAGAAATGTGACGCTGGGCAAGCATAAGGTAGACATCAGAAAAGCATCTCAATTTCGTTTTGTGGAAAACAGACATGTAATGTACGTAAAATCCGGTTTCGGTGACTTGGATCTAGAGGAAGTAATAAGCCTTAAAAAAGGGAAAGGAAAGTGTCCTGTATTTCGAGATGTAATATTCACAACAAAATATCCTAATATGTAAAATATCAATAAATAAGTCAAAAGTAATGGCATTTATTGGTAAATATGGAATTAGATCAAAATTGTACTGGATAACAAAATAATAGAACAAGTATCACATTTCCAATATTTAGGATGTGGTATAACTTATGGAGAAAATAAAGATATAGAAAATAAAGTAAATAAATTTCAGGCTGTTTGTGGAACCATAAAAAGAACCTTAGGTCGGAAAACAAGGAAAGATACGAAACTTAAATTATATAAAACAATGGCTGTTCCTTTGTTGTTGTATGGAAGTGAAAATTGGATAATGAAATCAAGGGATAAAAGCAGGATACAGACTGCGGAAATACTGTTTTTACGTAATGTGAAAGGATGCACAAGAGCGGATAGAATAAGGAATGAAACTATACGAGAAGAATTAAATATATATAAAATTGAAGATAAAATCAGCGAAAATAATAAGAAATGGACAGAACACTTAATGAGAATGAACAACGAAAGAATACCAAAAAGAACCTCCCAGTATAATCCCAGAGGAACAAGAGATGTTTGCCGACCACGTAGAAGATGGACTCCACTTTTAACTTCGCCGGAACAGGCTGCATAGCCTAAACCTTGTAGTAGAAGAAGAAATATCCTAATGGTAGGATGATAAAGAACACAACATGACTCTCATGATATTTGTACCACCTGTACACAGCAGCCTTAAATCACATAATGATACAAATGCTGCAAACGTAGAATACGTAGATTAATGCAATATTCAAGTTAAAAAGTGTTATTAAGTTTTATTTATTTATTTAATTAAATTATTTTTAATTTGTTTATTTATGTTGTATTTTTTATATTCTCAATTTTCTTTTTCTTTGATTAGACATAAGAAACAACATAGTGATCTATACATTTGCAGGCTGAAAGCTTATTTTATGTACAAGACATGTAAGTAAAGTAAAGTGATCCCACAACAGACCCGGAGGCCCTTGGGGTAGTAGGAGGTTAAGGCTCCCACTTTTTCTAGACAATCGACACTTTATGTCAGCCGGGTTGTCAGCCCTGCGTGACGGCCGCCTTTACCCCCAGAACAAGCGTCTGGTACTCATTTACGTTAGAGGCTGAGTCGACCCCAGGGCCATAATGCCGCCAGAGGGTTTGGGTCAGTTTAAAAATCCTGACCCCAACGGGACTTGAACCCTCGACCCTCCGGCTTGTAGCTCAGTGCCTTAACCACTGCGCTACGGCGTGCCCCCATGACATGTACCAAATATTATCAATGTGTGCTCTATATATTTTACTCAATGTAGAATTTAATAAAATGCAATATTTCTCCAAACTTAGTGCAGTTGGCATGGACCCTTATTCCACTGACCCCCCTCAATTGTTTGTATTCAATTCCGACCCTTACGGGTGAACACCTTCATCAGCGCATAACTCATAAACGACGTGTTTGCGACTGTATGTCCCTTCACAAAAAATTATCCTCTCTGCATGGCCTATCTTACCTATCACTTTGTCTGTGAGGTCCGGTTACATCCTGTATATACATTCCTTAAGTCTCTAATTATAGTCTATTAGACCTTTTTTTGTTTATTTAGTTACGTAAGTAGTTATTTGCGCTAGAATCCCCGAGAAGTGTTCTAGGAATTTACAAACATTGTTGTAGTACCTTAGAGTTGTACGCGCAGATGATGTTTCCCGGGCCTCCACTGGAGCGCTAGTGTTGCGCATGGTCGGATCCCACTGCAGCCACCAAGTTTTTGTGTCCTCGCGTCAGAGGTGGCCGGGAGCGCGAGAGTAGCAGTTGTCCTAGTAACGGTCGCTAGGATACCAAGAGGATGGGCGGTACGTTTCATGGCCTGCCTCAACCACTCTATTTCTGTGTTCGGCCTTGACATTCTTTTCTTACTCCCTTCAACTATTTTTTTTGTATTACCCCTTGTGATTTAGTTTGTTTTAATCAGAGCCTGCTGTTTCTCATGCTCGCCATTTGTTTATCTTCTATATTTTTCTATGATGTTGTAGTGGTTTAGATTTCCTGAATGCCAACCCAACAAATGAATGCAATGGTACAGCCTGCTCTTACTGGAAGTTTAACAGTCAGTGACATTTCTGTATTTATTATAGTGTTTATATGCACTGTGTGTTTACATTGGAATGCATAATACATGGTATTTATTATATTTACCCTCCATTGAGTCATTTGATCTCAGATTTGAAAATGTATATATATATTTATTTTTATATAACATCATATTTGTTACTTAATTTATTATATATTTAATATTTCACATATTTCATATTAATTTACAGCATATGTTATTTATTATTATTATTATTATTATAATTATTACCATTATTATTATTATTATTATTATTATTATTATTATTATTATTATTATTATTAGTCAACACTGATTCATATTAAAATTCTGATAACTTAAATAGTCAGAAAGTAAATCATTAAAATGTATATCTGGCGGGTGCTGTAGTTCTCTACTAACAAAAAAAAATTTGTAGGCCTTTCGGAAATCGGCGTCCATCATCAGCCGAAGAAATACGTGTTACTAATTGTTGTTGTTTTGTGACGATTTTGACATCAGTCGGCTTCCAACGTCGTCCTTTATATAATAATAATTATTATTATTCTTATTCTTATCTCAATTCTGGAAATGCGTGCTATTATGCATTACAGGGACTCTTGAGTCCCAACTCCTTTCAAAAAAAACGTTAAACTGAAAATATATAAAACTATTATTCTACCAGTTATATATTATATGGGTGCGAAACATGGACTCTTACTTTAAGGGAGGAAAGGAGATTACGAGTATTTGAGATTAAAATTCTTAGGAAAATTTTGGACCAAAGAGAGATGAACAGACAGCTGAATGGAGAAGACTACATAACAGTGAACTACATGGTATTTATAAGAAGCCAGATATAATAAGAATAGTTAAGTCTCGTAGACTGCGATGGGCAGGACATGTGGCATGAATGGGGAATGAAAGACGTGCATGGAAGCTTCTTGTAGGAACCAGAAGGAAAACGGTCAGTTGGTAGACCAAGAATGAAGTGGAAGAATAAGATTAACTATGATTTGAAGGAAGAGATTATACAGGGAATAATTGGAAAATATTAGCTCAGAATAGGGATGTATGGAGAGCTTATGTCCGCGAGGCCATGAACCTACGGGTTCGATAATGACCAGTGAGTTAGTTATTGTTATTTAATTTATCAGTGTTCACAATGTTACATATCTTCTTCCTGGTGGCAGTTAATCTACTGTTTTCTCTTTCATTGTCCAATCCATTTTCCTTCAAGCTGTTCAAACACCATCAATCCACAGTATTTATTGGCCGTCCTCTTCTTCTTTTATTTCTTCTTCTTCTTCTTCTTCCACCAAGTGGCACCCATTATTGTATATGTGTTGGGAATCTGTCTTCTGCATTTTTTGTCATGACCATACCATTTGTTTGTTTTTTATGAAATACACAATTGAAATTTGAATATTCATCTTTTGTTTAATCACTTCATCTTCTTCTTCCTCATACTTTGTAGGATTTTCATCCTGTTTATTTCCAAAATCACTCCTCAGAGGAAGACATATTGGATGTGCATTCACTGTCTATCCATCTCTTGGCTGGTCTTCCTCTTGTTCATCTCCTGTCCATTGGTCTATCTTCTTTAGCTCTTTTTGAAAGTCGGTTGTCTTCTATTCTTTTTATATGATCTTACCAAAGTTTAATTGCACTGTTTCTTATTTTACCTCTTCTAGAAATTCCAGCTTAACTTTCCTCCAAAAACCTTTTTTCAGCAAAATTTTATTTACATACTGTTATACATTTTAATTCCCATTTTTAATGCTCCATATGTCATTATGTAATTATCCTAATATATAAAAATCTCGTGTCACGTTGTTTGTCCGCGATGGAATCCTAAACTACTGAACCGATTTTAATAAAATTTTGCACACTGTGTACAGTTTGATCCAACTTGAGACTTAGGGTAGTTTATAACTAAATTTATAGTCGCATTATTTTTTTATTGCAAATTATTTGCTTATTATTTAACAAAGAGTTATGGCGGTGTAAGGTAATTTGTTAAGGTAATTGGTTTATTATTTAACAAATAGAGATCCAGATGGCTGTGCTTTTTGTTGCAACCGCGAATTTCTATTGGATTACAAATATTGATTATTTCATAATTTAAGTGTGTTCAGTGTTTATTTTATTTTCAATATTATTAATTTCGTGTGTAAGTATTAGTTTTAAGTAATCTGACTGAAAGACAGCAACTTAAATTATATTTTTAACGTATACCTTAGCCACAGCTACGCGTGGCCGGGACATCTAGTATAATTTTAAAAACACAAAAAGAGATTCGAAATTTGGGAAATATTATGTTTCCATAACACAACAATACGTTTAAACTTTCTATAATATTATTGCGTCACTATGATGGTTGTCCGTTTATATAAAAGCGATGCCACGCGACAATGCTTGACAATGATTAACATGCGGAATTATTATAGTGGCGGTAGTCGACATCTTTTTATTTTATTATATATAACAGCTGCGGGGAAACAAAGCGAGCCTCTGGACACCATCATATGTAGTGAGGCTACAATTTGATAATTGTTTTAGTCTTATTACATGCTTTATATTAGCTTGACCTGTATCTATCTATGTAACGGAATCTTTCAACGTGATTTTCACCCACTTAAAATCATTAGATCGACTTGAAACTTTGTATACTTGTAAAGGACCAATGACAATACACTAATTTCATAAATTTGTTCCAAACTCCTGGCCAGAATCATCAGAAAATTAAAAAAAGTGTTTGTATAATTATGTAACGGAATCTTTCAACACGATTTTCACCCACTTAAAATCATTGGATCGATTTGAAACTTTGTATACTTGTAAAGGACCAGTGACAATAAAATAATTTCATAAATGTTTTCTAAAATCCTGGACAGAATCATCAGAAAATCAAAATTATAAAAACCGGTATAATAGGTTGCGGACTTATCAACTTTTTAGTTAATTGTTTATAAGAGCTCAGTTGGTAGAGCGGTGGACTGTGGTGATATATAATTTCAGTAATCCATAGGTCGCTGGTTCAAATCCAGCCCAGAGGTTTTTATAGAAGAGTATTGCTTTTAGCTCATACTACAATAGTATCGAATTTAAAGATATTTACATTTTTATCTTATTTTTTATACGAAATGAGTCGTGCAAGTTCCACTATCCTTATACAGAATGGAAGTAATATCAGTGCATTTGTTTGAAGTATGTATGCCTCGGAGAGAATAAAAGAAAGTTTCGATGACATTTTGGTGTCAAATAAATACTTTTCTTTAAAAAAACAATATTTTCTCTGAATTTTAAATGCCGTCTAACTCTATAAATATTTGCAATACAGGTCTAATATTTACGTTTATAATTAAAGGCGAAGAACAGGAATGGTTTGTTCCTTTTGCAGTTTTGTAATAAAATTGATAGTTTTCGTGTAAATTAAGTGCAAACGTTTTACACTTTGGAATAAAACTACATATATTGCAATGTCTCGAACCGCAAGTAAGAGGTGGCCTTGCAAGCATTAATTCCGCAACACCTGTTTGTATCTCGTCACAGGAATCAAACGAATCTTACGTGCACTGTTACGATTGTCGAAAAATTTGGTCTTACTTATTTCCTTAACCGTAAATACAAAATGAAAAATATAATGTTTTTTTTGTAATTTAACACCGCCTTCAAATTGATTGATGTTATGTATCAACCGGCTAAGTGCCATTATAGAGATTTTCATGTTATATGTTGCACTGGCTCATGAAGATGGTGTACGCAATCTTTTAACGTCAAATCTTTAAATATAGCCGTACTATTAAATAGTCCATCGCTGTGGTCTCGAGGTAGCGTGCTGCCTTGTCATGCAGCGGGTCCGGGTTCGATCCCCGGTCGGGGCAGTTTTTCTGGGTGAGGTTTCTATCGGGGTTTTTCCTCACCTGTAAGACAAATGTCAGGAAAACTTTAAGGCCAAACGGTCCACGAAATCATATGGTCATCATTATCATCATCCTCCTTCACCGGTGTGGAAAGCAACGGGAAGCTAGCACACCTATAATTCCCTAGTAAAGCTGGAAGCATAGCATGAAAATGCTATGATTGCAGTGAAGGACCTGCCTTCGGGCAGAATTACTATGGATGGAATTAATTATTAAATAAGTATGTAAACGCTTGGGCAGGACATGTTGCACGTATGGGGAATGGGAGACTTGCATGGAAGCTTCTTGTAGGAAAGCCAGAGGGAAAACGCCCAGTTGGTAGACCAATAATGAGGTGGGAGAATAACATTAACTATGATTTGAGGGAAGTAGATTATACAGGGAATGATTGGAAAGCATTAGCTCAGGATAGTGATGTATGGAGAGCTTGTGTCCGCGCGGCCATGAACCTACGAGTTCGATAGTACCAGTGAGTAAGTAAGTATGTAAACGCTATTAGTCCTGTCAGAGATTCTGTGTTTTGCAACAAACGGCTATAAAACTAGATCTTCATAAACACTAATGCAAGTTTTGCATCATGCAGCTAAGCGCCAAATGTTCCCGCTCTTACATTGTTGTTGCACAACTGTCAAACAAGGAAAATAACTTGCAATATCCAGTAAATAGTGAAGATTGACTTAAACTTTAAACGTATTTTCCTCGAATCTTACACAATGACGCATAGCCGCTTGATACATAACGCCGTCCAGTTATTATACTTGCATCACTTCCACTCTGTATTGTTCATGATTGAAATGAATTGCCAGTGTAATCTGTAAGACACATTGACTTCAATGTAATTGATGTTTTAATAAAACGATAAAAAGTCTGGTAGGTTTGAATGATTTAATTTGTGCCAAATTACACAAAACAAAATAGTAACTATATGGATATGCATTAGTTTGATAATTGCTTGAAAAAATGGAAATTTAATTAGGAGTTAAAATTCAAACTCTTTGTGAGCCACTTAAAAGCGTTTAAATTTTCCTCTTCACGCCTAAAATATGATGCGCAACATTACATTTCATTTTTTTTTCTACCTTTGCCCTAAAGCATAACCTAACATAACGTAACCAGTAGTAGTAGTAGGACTTTATTAGACAAAAAGTAAGATATTTACAATATTATTTACAAATATGGGTCGCACGGGCAGTAAGCCGTACGTGCTGTTGACAGTCCGTTACAATAAAGTAATAATTGGTAATAGTATAAAGAAAAACAAAAAAAAACAATAACATTACAATTACATAAAGAAAACACAATAATATTACAATTACATAATAATACAATAGCATTATACACTAATTAAGTTATGTATAATTATTAAGAATTAATGTTATTGCATTTTGATGATATATTTATTCATGAATGAGTGTTGTTCTTATGTTCCGTGTTTTGTCCACAAATTTACCCAAGTTTATCCAATTTTCTGGGCTTACAATAACTCGTAGCATGCCAATCTTTCCCGATTGGAATTTAGAAATCTTTCCGGTAATAACTGACGTCTCCAATATTCTAAATCATTACATTGTCCTAATATATGTATCTCATCTTCAAAGTTCCCGCACATTGGACATATTCGCATATCGTGATCGTCGCTAATTTTTAGAAATTTCCATGTCCCTAGCCTAAACCAAGCAAGCCCTGATCTCTCTTTAAATCCTAGGTTGAGTATATAAAGATTATTTTTCCCAAACGTGTTTTAGGTCTCTTTGTAAGCACAGTGAGCGTTTTCCTGTACATTCGGCGAAAATATATTATTGGTAATTAATTTACCCTAATCCAATACACGACAGGTTTAAGAACCGCTATATAGCTTCGATAGATGCCAAATTATCCGCCAATGATTAACTAGTAATCTAAATACGTCCTATAACGCAAAAGGCCGTAATTTTTATGAAGAAATGAAGTAAAAATTATTTGTTATCGCCTCACTATGATGGTTGTCCGTTTGTATAATAGTGGGTACCGCGCGGCAATGCTTGACAATGATCAACATGCGGAATTATTATACTAGGTAATACCCGATGTGCGCTGCACGCCTAAATAAATGAAAATTAATATGCTTTTATGTTTAGTTGAAAACTAAAAGGAAGAATAATTGTAACTTTATATTTTTAGATACCCCGTGCTCATTACCCGGCGTTGCCCGGGAATCTACTTATCCCGATCTTCTTGACATAAATGAGCTGAAATACAAAAATTAATGTTTTATATTTAGTTAAATAAGCGTAGAGAAAAAATTATATCGTAATTATTTTTAGATACCCCGTGCTATTTACCCGGCGTTGTCCGGGAATCTACTCATCCCGATCTTCTTGGCATAAATGAGCTGAAAGTCGAAAATTAATGTACTTCTTATGATTAGTTGAATAAGGAAATTGAAAAATAATATCGTAATTATTTTAAGATTTCCCGCGCTCATTACCCGGTGTTGCCCGGGAATCTACTTATCTCGATCTTCTTGGCATAAATGAGCTAAAGAACAAAATTCGTTATGTACCTACTGCTATGCTTGCACAGGAATCTACATACTTGTCTCGATCTTCTTGGCATCAATGAAAGACAAAAATAGTTATTGTGAGTTATCCGTAAGAGATAAACATATGCTGTCGCGGACTTTTTTGTAGAGCTTTTTGAGATATTCAATTCTGTGTACATCAGTTTTGTATATTTGTTATGGTTTAGGCAGCGTTATCCATTTAAGCGTCCAAAGAGCTATTTTTTTCACGTTTTCCGCTACAAAGGGCGATTTTTAAGGGTGTAGGAGTTGAGTATCACAACTCTCTTATAGCCTATGTTCATCTCGGGAATCTCCTGAACATTTTGCAAAAAAACCCCATCACAATCGGATCAACGGTATGGCCGCGCATAAAGTACGAACAAACAAACAAACATTCATTTTTATATATTTACGAGTATTTGAGGATAAAGTTCTTAGGAAAAATTTTGGACCAAAGAGAGATGAACAGACAGGTGAATGGAGAAGACTACATAACAGTGAACTACATGGTCTTTATAGGAAGCCAGATATAATAAGAACAGTTAAGTCTCGTAGACTGCGATGAGCAGGACATGTTGCACGTATGGGGAATGAAAGACGTGCATGGAAACTTCTTGTAGGAAAGCCAGAGGGAAAACGCCCAGTTGGTAGACCAAGAATGAGGTGGGAGGTGGAGAACAACATTAACTATGATTTGAGGGAAGTAGATTATTCAGGGAATGATTGGAAAGCATTAGCTCAGGATAGGGATGTATGGAGAGCTTATGTCCGCGCGGCCATGAACCTACGGGTTCGATAGTGTCAGTGAGTAAGTAAGTAAGTAAGTAACAGCTGCGGGGAAACGAAGGGAGCCGCTGGACAACCATCGTAGTGAGGCTACAATCTAACAATTAACACGAACAACTGATAACTATGTTAAAGAAAAAGAAATAAAAGTCCAACATTTGGAAATGAATTCTCGAAAATTGTTGTATATTAATATATAAACTATTTACGATGGATAATATTAAATGATTTACTATTTTCATGTGCTTATTCTTATTTTATACACAATTAAAATACATTTTAGATTCATTTGTTGTATCCAATAGTTGACGAATGTTTATTATTGCGATTGTCTTGTGTTTTAATTTAATAATATAATGTAGTGTTTATGATCGCTAGGGCTACAATTTTTATTTAATAAAAGATAAGATAGTAATGCAGATACTATATATATTTTTTTTTTCAACTGTTCGTGTGTGAAACCAAAACAAAAGACAGTCGTAAGTCTAACTTGTCATTATACTATTCAACTGTTTGTGTGTGAAACCAAAACAAAAGACAGTCATAAGTCTAACTTGCCATTATACTATTCAACTGTTTGTGTGTGAAACCGAAACAAAAGACAGTCATAAATCTAACTTGTTATTATGCTATTCAACTGTTTGTGTGTGAAACCAAAACAAAAGACAGACGGAAGTCTAACTTCTCATTATGCTATTCAACTTTTGTGTGTGAAGCCAAAACAAAAGACAGTCGGAAGTCTATCTTCTCATTATGCTATTCAACTGTTTGTGTGTGAAACCAAAACAAAAGACAGTCAGAAGTCTAACTTGCCATTATACTATTCAAGAAAAGGTCACCCCCAAATATATTTATATATCAATATTTAATATTAATTTGGGGGTGACCTTTCCTTAAAGCTCAGTGAAATGAAGGCCTTTTTCAATGGTTTTAAGCAAATGTTCACCCATTCATTGCACAGGAAATATTTTATTTCACAAAAGTCCAAAAAGGTATAACCCTAGTGGCCACTGTAATTCTGTAATCTTTCACCCCATATATCTTTTTTTCAAGCCGCCCATTCACTCGCCAACTGAAATAAATTCTGCAATCGTAGTTTATTTAATTCATTAACACACAGAAGGTAATGTTCTGAAAGCTATATATATAGTTTTTTGTGTTCGGTGACCAGAGAGGAACCCTATTGATTATGTCGTTGTATTGACAGTTCCTGGAATTTATTTTTGTAACAGAAAGCTTCCCTCTGTTCGAGAAAATAGCTCCAATGAACCGTGCCCACAAACCAGAAAATCTCTTTTATTGCTCTTTTTTCACAAAAAAAAGCATTAAATACATCGGTATATTTTTTACAAGCTTTATATTAGCTTGACCTGTATCTATCTATGTAACGGAATCTATTAACGCGATTTTCACCCACTTAAAATCATTGGATCGACCTGAAACTTTGTATACTTGTAAAAGACCCGTGACAATATAATAATTTCATATTTGTTTCTAAAATCCTGGCCAAAATCATCACAAAATCAAAAAAATGAAAACTGGTATAATAGGTTGCGGACTCGTCGACTTTTTAGTCAATCGTTGTAAGACCTCCGTTGGTAGAGCGGTGAACTATAGTGGTATATAATTTCTGTAATCCATAGGTCGCTGGTTCAAATCCGGCTGGGAGATTTTTTTTAGAAGAGTATTACTTTCAGCTCATACTACAATAGAATCGAATTTAAAGATATTTACATTTTTATCTTATTCTGTAAAATATTAAAACTAAAAAAAAATAATAGTTTAAAAAAACTAAAACAACACGCTTTATTAGAAAACCGAACTAAAAAATGAAAAATAATTTTAATTTCCAACATGCTTGGGATAAATAATTTTACCATCAAAAGCGTGGGGTGCTTTTTATGATTTTTACATTTTCTTCTTAGAGACTTTACTTTTACCGATATATGTTTATCACCATATATATTAATTGTCATAGAGCATCCCATGCTTTTGATGGTAAAATTATTTTCTTTTTGTTGATAACTCTAGTTTTATTCTATATGTGTTGGAGATGATTTTTTTGTTGACCACTTTAATTTTATCCCAAGCGTGTTGGAAATTAAAATTATTTTTCATTTTTTTAGTTCGGTTTTCTAATAAAGCGTGTTGTTTTAGTTTTTTAAAACTATTATTTTTTCATGCTCACTCTTACCTACATACAAGAAATAGTCATTTATTGCGCTCACCTACTGTTTGATTGCATGTTAATAGGTACATCTGGTAATACTAAGATTTTTAATAGTATGTTAGGATTTGAAAAAAAATAATTACCATATAAATTTTGCCCTATACTTTTCAACTAAACATAAAAACATAGTAATTTTCGTCTTTCAGCTCATTTATGCCAAGAAGATCGGGAGAAGTAGATTCCGGTAACGCCGTGTACCGTAATCTGCTCGGGGTATTAAAAAATAATTACGATATAAATTTATAATTATTTTTCCTTTCACTCATTCAATTAAACATAAGAACATATACTTTTTTTTTCGGCGCAGCAGCGCACGCCGTGTCTTAGCTAGGGTTTTATACAATCTGGTTTTTGTTTCGCGTGTCGGATATTTTGAATTTCTCCTTCTTCTTCTACTACAAGGTTTAGGTTATGCAGCCTGTTCCGGCGAAGTTAAAAGTGGAGTCCATCTTCTACGTGGTCGGCCAACATCTCTTGTTCCTCTGGGATTATACAGGAAGGTTCTTTTTGGTATTCTTTCGTTGTTCATTATCATTAAGTGTTCTGTCCATTTCTTATTATTTTCGCTGATTTTATCTTCAATTTTATATATATTTAATTCTTCTCGTATAGTTTCATCCCTTATTCTATCCGCTCTTGTGCATCCTTTCACATTACGTAAAAACAGCATTTCCGCAGTCTGTATCCTGCTTTTATCCCTTGATTTCATTATCTAATTTTCACTTCCATACAACAACAAAGGAACAGCCATTGTTTTATATAATTTAAGTTTCGTATCTTTCCTTGTTTTCCGACCTAAGGTTCTTTTTATGGTTCCACAAATAGTCTGAAATTTATTTACTTTATTTTCTATATCTTTATTTTCTCTATAAGTTATATCACATCCTAAATATTGGAAATGTGACTATTTGTTCTATTATTTTGTTATCCAGTACAATTTTTGATCTAATTCCATATTTACCAATAAATGCCATTACTTTTGACTTATTTATTGATATTTTACAATTATATCTATTGGCTATTAATTTAAATTTATATGCTAACATTTGGAGCTCATTTTCAGATTCTGCTAAAAGTACAACATCGTCAGCGAATAATAAAGCATTTATTTTATCTTTATTATCAATTAATATTCCTTCATTAGTTAAAACCTTCTTCCATTCTTTTAGGATATCGTCCATATAAATATTAAATAATATAGGTGAGAGTGAACACCCTTGTCGTACTCCTTGGTTTATTTGAAAAAAAAAGTCTTATTTTTAGTCCACTGAGGGTCAATACACATATTTGTTCCATAGTACAAGCTCTTAACAGTATCTTTAATCTGAATAGGGAGGCCTTTTTCTTTTAGGATGTTCCACAATATTTCCCTGTTTACTCGATCAAATGCTTTATCTAAATCTATAATTTAAATACTTTATTTATTGAAAAATAGTATTTCTTAGTATTTTGTATTCTTTCATTTCTGTCTTCGTGGATATTATTATGTTTATATAGTCAATTTAAACACTAGTCCATTTTTTCTGTTATTGAGTTAATGTAAATTTTACTGTTTGGGACTTGCTGATAGCAAGTGTCAGTTCTAACAAAACTATCACAGTCGTTTTCAATTAACTGCGCCACCAGAGAAGAATAGTGCCCTAACCTTAAATTGGAGAAACAATAATTCATTCTGCCAGTTATTTATATATTCCGGACCGCAAAGAAAACAAAATAATATAAAACTCTAAGTATTATTGTACAATACTATGTAATTTGCTGCAAATGTAAGTAATTTCTACTCATTTGTTTTTCTATTGTTTTATTTTTTTAATGTCCCCAGTTTTTATCTTAGACATTTCAGGTGTTCTCTCCTGGCAATGCCGTAATTGTAACCCACGTCTGAGGTTGGGGCACCTGGAAGACGGGGTTACGTTGCCCCGATGACATGATGGGTGATGATGATGAAGTGGTGCGCCAGGAGAGTCCCTAATCCTAAGCTTAATCTAAGATGAATGTGAATGATGATGATTGCGATGGCCATATGATTTCGGGAACCGTTTGGGCCTTAAAGTTTTCCTGACATTTGTCTTAAAGGTGACAAAAAAATCCCGATAAAAACCTCACCCAGGAAAACTGTCCTGACCGGGGATCGAACCCGGGCCCGCTGGGTGACAAGGCAGCAAGTTACCTCGAGACCACAGCGGTGGACCCATATAATATGGCGGGTGAATAACAATTTTATATATTTTTATTTCAACGTTTTTTGAAAGGAGTTGGGACATCAAGAGTCTCTGCAATGCATAATAGCACGCATTTCCAGAATTGAGCCTATGTTTAATTTCTTTGTGCATCTCATTGCTATTAGAAATTATTGTTCCTTCTTCTTCTTTTTCTTAAACTTAATTTGTAGGATTTTCATCCTGTTTATTTCCAAAATCACTCCTCGTAGGAAAACATATTGGATGTGCATTCACTGTCTATCCATCTCTTGTTCTTCTCATGTCCATTGGTCTATCTTCTTTAGCTCTTTTTGCTAGCCGGTTTTCTTCCATTCTCTCTGTATGATCCTTCCAATATTTTCGTCTATAATAAATTTGGTTATGTCTTGAGTATGGCATTTGTCCCTAATTTCTGCGTTGTGTATTTTATCAAATAATGTTTTCCCCTGAATAGTTTTGAAGATTTTCATTTCGCACGTGCTTATTATTTGTTTAGTTTTTGTTGTATCACCCCTAGTTTCTGCTCCATATACGATAACTGGTCGAACTATCGTTTGTTCCTATATACTTGAATTCAGCCACAACTTCAAAATTTATTTAGGAGAAATGATGCGA
Organism: Diploptera punctata; assembly: GCA_030220185.1. NCBI lineage: Eukaryota > Metazoa > Arthropoda > Insecta > Blattodea > Blaberidae > Diploptera > Diploptera punctata. The sequence goes on along the minus strand of JASPKZ010007947.1, from coordinate 352,814 downwards.
TAATTTTTAAACTTGTTTTGAGAACCGTTGAATGCTATATGGTAGAGATATTGCATGAAATGTCCCTTGTAGCAATTCTGTCACATTTTCTCTTTCGCGAAACATCTGGTGCTGATATCAAACCGACACGTTTGCCACGTGTATTCCAGGTAGCATACTCGGTTCTGCTGAGTTCAGTTTTTGTCTTTGTTAATTTTACAAATGTAAGTTAGAGTGGTATTTTCTTTGCTTTTTACACGCTTGACCTCTATCTATCTATCTATCTATCTATCTATCTATCTATCTATCTATCTATCTATCTATCTATCTATCTATCTATCTATCTATCTATCTATCTATCTATCTATCTATCTATCTATGTAACGGAATCTTTGAACGCGATTTTCACCCACTTAAAATCATTGGATCGATTTGAAACTTTGTATACTTGTAAAGGACCGTGACAATACAATAATTTCATTTTTTTCTAATATCCTGGCCAGAATCATCACAAAATTAAACAAAAATTTTCTTTGTATCTATGTAACGGAATCTTTTAACACGATTTTCACCCACTTAGAAACATTGGATCGACTTGAAACTTTGTATACTTGTAAAGGACCCGTGAAACAACAATAATTTCATTTTTTCTAAAATCCTGGCCAGAATCATAAGAAAATAAAAAAAAGTGTATTTGTATCTATGTAACGGAATCTTTGAACACGATTTTCACCCACTTAGAAAACTTGGATCGACTTGAAACTTTGTATACTTGTAAAGGACCCGTGCCAATACAATAATTCCATATTTATTTTCTAAAATCCTGGCCAGAATCATCAGAAAATCAAAAAAAGTGTCTTTGTATCTATGTAACGGAATCTTTGAACACGATTTTCACCCACTTAGAAAACTTGGATCGACTTGAAACTTTGTATATCTTGCAAAGGACCAGTGACAATACAATAATTTCATATTTATTTTTCTAAATTCCTGGCCAGAATCATCAGAAAATAAAAAAAAAGTATCTTTGTATCTATGTCATTGGATCAACTTGAAACTTTGTATACTTGTAAAGGACCCGTGACAATACAATAATTTCATATTTTGTTTCTAAAATCCTTGCCAGAATCATCAGAAATTTAAAAAAATGAAAAACTGGTATAATAGGTTGCGGACTTGTGGACTTTTTAGTCAACTGTTGTAAGAGCTCAGTTGGTAGAGCGGTGAACTCTAGTGGTATATAATTTCAGTAATCCATAGGTCGCTGCTTCAAATCCAGCTGGGAGGATTTTTTAAAAGAGTATTATTTTTAGCTCATACTACAATAGTATCGAATTTAAAGATATTTACATTTTAAATTATTATGTAAAATATTAAATTAATTAAAGTGAATTCTCTTCTTCATCTGCAATCTCACATTGAAGTTGTAAGTAACTTCTTTCGTTTCTTTCCATTTCAGAGCATTTCACTGGTACTATCAAACCCCTAGCTCCATACATCCCTATCCTGAGCTAATGTTTCCAATCGTTCCCTGTATAATCCACTTTCAAGTCATAGTTAATGTCCTTCTTTCACATCATCTTAGTTTATACTGGGTAATAATGAAGTCGAGTTTAGAGCAAATATAAATTTAGATTTCTTTTAAAAGATGCCAATGTCCGGCAGCCCCTTATTTCTTGTGGTAGGGAATTCCAGTTGCGAGAAGTGAAGATGGTATATGACATGGAGTGATGTGATGTCCTATGTTGCGGTATATTAAGCAAGAGACTATGTTGTGATCTTGTGTTTAAGTTATGGTTTGAGGATAGATACTGGAAACGGGATGATAAATAATTGGGAATCGAGGTATGTAGGATCTTAAATAGGAGAATTAGACAGTGCGATTTTCTTCTCTCTTTTAGATGTAGCCATGACAATTCGTGGAATAATGGAGAAATGTGATCGTATTTTCGAACATTAAATATGAATCTGATACACATATTATGGACACGCTGCAGTTTGTCCGTCACTTATGTCAGTTAGTAGAACGTCACAGTAGTCAAAATGCGGCATCACTAAGGTTTGGATTAAAATTCTTTTAAGAGTTGTAGGAAGAAAATGTTTAAGTCGCTTTAGGGAATGCATTATGGAGAAGATCCTTTTAGATGTTTGTTTTACTTGCACATGCCAATTTAAATTAGAATCTAAGTAAAATCCCAAGTTTTTAACGACGTCGGTATAAGGAATTTGTTCATTATCTAATATGACAGCCGGCATATTGCCATTGTTTATGGAGTGTAATAGTCTTGGATGTCCGATAATTATTGCTTGTGTTTTGTTTACATTTAGTTTCAGCCCATATTGTCTGGACCATAAAGATATATGCCTGAGGTCAGTGTTTACTTTGTCAATACATTCATTAATTTCGTCAGGCCTAAAGTGTGTGTAAATCTGTAGGTCGTCGGCATAAATATGATGATTGCAGTTTTGTAGTTTCTTGGTCACGTCATTAATATAAATCGAGAAGAGAAGAGGAGCGAGGACGCCGCCTTGAGGTACCCCTTCCTCACCAAGCGCCAGGAAGAAATGCGATTATTAACAGAAACTGATTGCTGACGATTAGTGAGGTAAGATGTAAACCAATCAAGGCAGTTTTCCGACAGATGTAGTGTCTTTAGTCTCGCTAGCATTAAGTCTATATCTACTGTGTCAAATGCTTTGCTGTAGTCGAGTGGGACTATTGCGGTGAGTTTGCTTTTGTCTATGTTCATCCCGGGAATTTCCTGAACATTTTGCAATAAAACCAATCACAATAGGATCACCGGTATGGCCGCTCATAAAGTACAAACAAACAAACAAACAAAGAAACATTGTTTTTTTATATTATTAGATTATTCTTCTCAAGTGCTGCTGTGACAACCACCGTTCGAGTTTACATTCATTAGTCTATACATGGGATTTCCGATACCTGTTAGAGGACGAGATGTTCGCGAACCACATGTTGATAAACTGAGAACTTACCCTGAATACCTGTTGACTGGATATGACATTTATGCGCCCCTTGTGTTATGCAATCAATATCACGCACTTGTGTTGCTCCATCGCATCATACATACTCCTCAACATACTTTTCTTAATTTCGTTCATTTTGACAATTTTCCACATCATTGAGGGTTTTCTCCAACCAATCTTAGTAATTAACATGAATTTTAAATTAATAATAGTTTTAAAAAACTGAAACGCACGCTTTATTAGAAAACCAACTCAAAAATGAAAAATAATTTTAATTTCCAACACGCTTCGGATAAAATGAAAGTGGTCAACAAAAAAATCATCTCCAACACATATAGAATATAACTAGAGTTATCAACAAAAATAAAACAATTTTACCATAAAAAAAGCGTGGAGTGCTTTATATGAATTAATATATTTGATAATAAACAGATATTGGTAAAAGTAAAGTTTCTAAGAAGAAAATGTAAAAATCATAAAAAGCACCCCACGTTTTTGATGGTAAAATTATTTTCTTTTTGTTGATAACTCTAGTTTTATTCTATGTGTGTTGGAGATGATATTTTTTGTTGACCACTTTAAATGTATCCCAAACGTGTTGGAAATTAAAATTATTTTTCATTTTTGAGTTCGGTTTTCTAATAAAGCGTGCTGTTTTAGTTTTTTAAAACTATTATTTATTTTTTAGTTTTAATATTTTACAGAATAAGATAAAAATGTAAATATCTTTAAATTCGATACTATTGTAGTATGAGCTAAAAGTAATACTCTTCTAAAAAAAATCCTCCCAGCCGGATTTGATCCAGCGATCTATGGATTACTGAAATTATATACCACTGAGAGTTCACTGCTCTACCAACTGAGCTCTTACAACGATTGACTAAAATGTCGATAAATCCGCAACCTGTTATACCAGGTTTAATTTATTTTTATTTTCTGATGATTCTGGCCAGGATTTTAGAAACAAAATATGAAATTATTGTAGTCTCACGGGTCCTTTACAAGTATACAAAGTTTCAATTAGATCCAATTATTTTAAGTGGGCGAAAATCGCGTTGAAAGATTCAGTTACATATATAGATGCAGGTCAAGCTAATATAAAGCGTGTAAAAATACATAAATAACTACGGACTTATAGACTATCAGTTTGCAACAAACATTCACAAATTTCCCTTAATTAAAGTTCTCCATCGTTCTCTGTCCTCTGTGTCTTCATCCGTTACACCAAATTTCTTCGTTTAATTTCGAATGTTATTCTTCCAGGTTGTTCTTGGTCTTCTTTTTGTGCTCCTTCTTTTTATTTTTCATGCATAGACAGCCTTTTGTAGTCTTCCATCCTGCATTCTTCTTACGTGTCCATACCATTTTAGCCTTCTGTGTTCAATCTCATCCATTATATTCTTCTCTTTCTGCGTTTTTCCATTTTGTAATTTCTGTATTTATAATTCTTTACATTATCTCAATAATGGAAAATATATAAATCTGATATTTTACCACTTATATTTTATGGATAAGAAACATGGATTCTTACTTTAAGGGAGGAGCAAAGTTTACGAATATTTGAGTATAAAGTTCTTAGGAAAAATTTTGGACCAAAAAGAGATGAACAGACAGGTGAATGGAGAAGACTACTTAACAGTGAGTTACATGATCTTTATAGGAAGCCAGATATAATAAGAACAGTTAAGTCTCGTAGACTGCGATGGGCAGGACATGTGGCACGATTGGGGAATGAAATACGTGCATGGAAACTTCTTGTAGGAAAGCCAGAGAGAGAAAACGCCTAGTTGGTAGACCAAGAATGAGGTGGGAGAATAACATTAACTATAATTTGAGGGAAGTAAATTATACAGGGGATGACTGGAAAGCATCGACTCAGGATAGGGATGTATGGAGAGCTTGTGTCGCGCGGCCGTGAACCTACGGGTTCGATAGTGCCAGTGAGTTAGTTAAAATAATATCTTTGTTTGGAAATATTTGCGTTCATTATAAACAATTGACTAAAGTTAACAGTGTGGGCGATGTATATTAGTTGAAACAACAGGAGGCGTTGAGAACAATTACTGATAACATGGCTGTAAGTACGTATTTACTGTTTTATATTGTTTCAAATAAAGTTAAGTTCATTTAAAATGCAGTGATTTGTTTCATATAATGTATATTAACACTACTTTTTTGGATATATTTTTGTATATACATTGTATGTAGTATACGTAGAGGGCAGTGGTTTTACTTCCCACACGTAGGTGTAAATGTAATATTACAGTATAGTTATTTAGGTTGGCAACCCCGAAATGTAGGAAGTTGAACTTTCAATAATGCTGGTAAGTACGGCAAAACGTACAATCGCGCAAAAATAATAATAATGGGGACATTTACCATCAGCACGAAAACGGTACTTATATATACAATACGTAATCTATATAGTCCTCTCTCCAACCGCTGTAAGTTGATAATGAGAATTTCATAACACCCTTTATACGCTGTAAACAGCAAAGTGTTGAAGCTTGCCTCCTGTCATCATAATTACCCACGCAGGAGAAGAAAATTAATAAAAGAACGATGTTAAAACCACTGAACAACTCTACAAAAACAAAATTTCCCTACATACGTGCTTAATATACATTTTGATTACGGTTTCTTGATTAAATATGTTTTTACTGTGACATGGGTAAAATGTAAATAACTCGTTACTGTATTTTTTTTACCCTGAAGCAGGTTGTAATTTCTGTTTTCTGCTGCTCAGTTGGTTGCATAACAATGAAGGCTGAAGTAAATCATATAATGGGGAAATCTTGTACAAGAAACACTGTCGTACAAAATTACAGTGGAAGCCGTCGCTCTAGTTAAATTGATATTAGACTGGTGAGACGAAAAAAACTCTCCTTGTGATGTCATAAAGCGGCTTGCGTCTTTACATAAAGAAGAAAACTATTTTAAAATTATTAAGTAGACGTATTACAATATGAAAATTTCATTATTCATAAAAGAAACAAGTTCTGCTTAAGTACCGACTCATTTTTATCAACTCTTTTGTTTCTTAACAAATGAACATAATAATTAATTTACTTTGATTTAAAACTTTTGCAAAGTATTATTTTATTCTTCTAACATTAAGAAAAACAAAATAAAATCTAAAATTTGTATTTTTTAACGTTAGTTAAACCTTTATAATTTATTTTCTTCTAATTATTCGAAGTTTAAAACAATATCAAGTCTGTATTCACGTAGACTTTCACGGCCGGAGTTGCTATGATGATCTTGAAGAAGATTTTCGGGCTGTAGTCCGTGGTCGTGAGGCTTGTAGTTCCCCGACGTTTCGCCAGAGACTGCATCTGGCATCCTCAAGGGTTGTCTTGTCGTGAGGCTTGTAGTTCCCCGACGTTTCGCCAAAGACTGCATCTGGCATCCTCAAAGGTTGTCTTGTGAGGCTTGTAGTTCCCCGATGTTTCGCCAAAGACTGCATCTGGCATCCTCAAGGGTTGTTATTTTGATAAAATTGAATTTAATTATTGAGTAAGAAAGCTTAAATAATTTTATGGGACGATAAGACCCTCTTGTCGTGACGCTTGTAGTTCCCCGACGTTTCGCCAGAGACTGCATCTGGCATGCTCAAGGGTTGTCTTGTCGTGAGGCTTGTAGTTCCCCGACGTTTCGCCAAAGACTGCATCTGGCATCCTCAAGGGTTGTCTTGTCGTGACGCTTGTAGTTCCCCGATGTTTCGCCAAAGACTGCGTCTGGTATGCTCAAGGGTTGTCTTGTCGTGAGGCTTGTAGTTCCTCGACGTTTCGCCAAAGACTGCGTCTGACATCCTCAAAGGTTGTCTTGTGAGGCTTGTAGTTCCCTGACGTTTCGCCAAAGACTGCGTCTGGCATCCTCAAGGGTTGTCTTGTCGTGAGGCTTGTAGTTCCCTGACGTTTCGCCAAAGACTGCGTCTGGCATCCTCAAGGGTTGTCTTGTCGTGAGACTTGTAGTTCCCTGACGTTTCGTCAAAAACTGCGTCTGGCATCCTCAAGGGTTGTCTTGTCGTGAGACTTGTAGTTCCCCGACGTTTCGTCAAAAACTGCGTCTGGCATCCTCAAGGGTTGTCTTGTCGTGAGGCTTGTAGTTCCCTGACGTTTCGCCAAAGACTGCGTCTGGCATCCTCAAGGGTTGTCTTGTCGTGAGGCTTGTAGTTCCCTGACGTTTTGCCAAAGACTGCGTCTGGCATCCTCAAGGGTTGTCTTGTCGTGAGGCTTGTAGTTCCCTGACGTTTCGCCAAAGACTGCGTCTGGCATCCTCAAGGGTTGTCTTGTCGTGAGACTTGTAGTTCCCCGACGTTTCGTCAAAAACTGCGTCTGGCATCCTCAAAGGTTGTCTTGTCGTGAGGCTTGTAGTTCCCTGACGTTTCGCCAAAGACTGCGTCTGGCATCCTCAAGGGTTGTCTTGTCGTGACGCTTGTAGTTCCCTGACGTTTCGCCAAAGACTGCGTCTGGCATCCTCAAGGGTTGTCTTGTCGTGAGGCTTGTAGTTCCCTAACGTTTCGCCAAAGACTGCGTCTGGCATCCTCAAGGGTTGTCTTGTCGTGAGGCTTGTAGTTCCCTGACGTTTCGCCAAAGACTTCGTCTGGCATCCTCAAGGGTTGTCTTGTCGTGAGGCTTGTAGTTCCCTGACGTTTCGCCAAAGACTGCGTCTGGCATCCTCAAGGGTTGTCTTGTCGTGAGACTTGTAGTTCCCTGACGTTTCGCCAAAGACTGCGTCTGGCATCCTCAAGGGTTGTCTTGTCGTGAGACTTGTAGTTCCCCGACGTTTCGTCAAAAACTGCGTCTGGCATCCTCAAAGGTTGTCTTGTCGTGAGGCTTGTAGTTCCCCGACGTTTCGTCAAAGACTGCGTCTGGCATCCTCAAGGGTTGTTTTGTCGTGAGACTTGTAGTTCCCTGACGTTTCGCCAAAGACTGCGTCTGGCATCCTCAAGGGTTGTCTTGTCGTGAGACTTGTAGTTCCCCGACGTTTCGTCAAAAACTGCGTCTGGCATCCTCAAAGGTTGTCTTGTCGTGAGACTTGTAGTTCCCCGACGTTTCGTCAAAGACTGCGTCTGGCATCCTCAAGGGTTGTCTTGTCGTGAGACTTGTAGTTCCCTGACGTTTCGCCAAAGACTGCGTCTGGCATCCTCAAGGGTTGTCTTGTCGTGAGACTTGTAGTTCCCTGACGTTTCGCCAAAGACTGCGTCTGGCATTCTCAAGGGTTGTCTTGTCGTGAGACTTGTAGTTCCCCGACGTTTCGTCAAAAACTGCGTCTGGCATCCTCAAAGGTTGTCTTGTCGTGAGGCTTGTAGTTCCCTGACGTTTCGCCAAAGACTGCGTCTGGCATCCTCAAGGGTTGTCTTGTCGTGAGGCTTGTAGTTCCCTGACGTTTCGCCAAAGACTGCGTCTGGCATCCTCAAGGGTTGTCTTGTCGTGAGGCTTGTAGTTCCCTGACGTTTCGCCAAAGACTGCGTCTGGCATCCTCAAGGGTTGACTTGTCGTGAGGCTTGTAGTTCCCTGACGTTTCGCCAAAGACTGCGTCTGGCATCCTCAAGGGTTGTCTTGTCGTGAGACTTGTAGTTCCCCGACGTTTCGCCAAAGACTGCGTCTGGCATCCTCAAGGGTTGTCTTGTCGTGAGGCTTGTAGTTCCCTGACGTTTCGCCAAAGACTGCGTCTGGCATGCTCAAGGGTTGTCTTGTCGTGAGACTTGTAGTTCCCCGACGTTTCGCCAAAGACTGCGTCTGGCATCCTCAAGGGTTGTCTTGTCGTGAGGCTTGTAGTTCCCTGACGTTTCGCCAAAGACTGCGTCTGGCATCCTCAAGGGTTGTCTTGTCGTGAGGCTCATAGTTCCCCGACGTTTCGCCAAAGACTGCGTCTGGCATCCTCAAGGGTTGTCTTGTCGTGAGGCTTGTAGTTCCCCGACGTTTCGCCAAAGACTGCGTCTGGCATCCTCAAGGGTTGTCTTGTCGTGACGCTTGTAGTTCCCCGACGTTTCGCCAAAGACTTCGTCTGGCATCCTCAAGGGTTGTCTTGTCGTGAGGCTTGTAGTTCCCCGACGTTTCGCCAAAGACTTCGTCTGGCATCCTCAAGGGTTGTCTTGTCGTGAGGCTTGTAGTTCCCCGACGTTTCGCCAAAGACTTCGTCTGGCATCCTCAACGGGGAACTACAAGTCTCACGACCACGGCCTACAGCCCGAATATCTTCACCAAGATCATCATAGAATTATGTTTGTTTAAAATAACAAATTACAAATAGAAATGAAATGCACGAAGAAGTTAAACATAGGATAATTCTCGAAATGTTGGTATTATACATTACAGGGACTCTTGTTATCTCAACTTCTCTCAAAAAATGTTAAACTGAAAATTCAGGATGCACATGGTTCAATGGAAAAAAAAAAAAAAAGATTGGTTGAAACTGAGGTTTGAATACAGGACCTTCAGAATATAATCTCAAACACTACTGCTTGAGGTAATTTTCTAACTAGAGAACAATTTCGATAATTATTTTTTTGTATAGAAGTTGTAAACTACAGAAAATAATATATTTCCATTTTCGATTCCTTGACTTACGCTGCACCCTGTATATAAAACTGTTATTCTACCAGTTATATTATATGGATGCGAAACATGGACTCTTACTTTAAGGGAGGAAAGGAGATTACGAGTATTTGAGAAAAAAGTTCTTAGGAAAATGTTTGTACCAAAGAGAGATGAACAGACAGGTGAATGGAGAAGACTACATAACAATGAACTACATGGTCTTTATAGGAAACCAGATATAATAAGAACAGTTAAGTCTCGTAGACTGCGATGGGCAGGACATGTTGCATGTATGGGGAATGAAAGACTTGCATGGAAGCTTCTTGTAGGAAAGCCACAGGGAAGGCGCGCAGTTGGTAGACCAAGAGTGAGGTGGGAGAATAAAATTAAATATGGTTTGACAGAAGAAGTTTATACAGGGGATGATTGGAAAGAATTAGCTAAGGATATGATTGTGTGGAGAGCTTATGTCCTTGCGGCCATGAACCTACGTGTTCGATAGTGTCATTTGAGTTAGTTTATAACAGTTGAGCAGCAGAGTAAATTATTTTACCTCTCATTACTGTTACGTAACATAAAATAGAGGTTTCAAATGTTTTATTCATGGAGTCGTAAATCGATGTAATAAAGTTCAATATATAATTCATCATTAAAACATTTTAATGGGAAAGACATTAATTTTATATTCGTCACAAATGCTATATTTGCAATTTAATTATAATATACGCATAGTGGATGTTGATTTATAAACAAGGTGTGTTATATCATTTCAAAACACTTGGTAACAATGCGAGGTTGGGAAGTGGTTTTTACAGAAGCGAGAAAATTATTAAAAACCAAGCGATAGCAGGGGTTTTAATTTCCGAGAATCTGTAAAACACTTCACAAATGTGAGTAATATAAGTTATTTTTTTTATTAGAAAGTTCACTGATTAAGACATATTAAATAAGTGAGCAAGAAAACTCCTCACTGCCGTCTGTTAAACGCGCGTGATGAAATCACATTCTTACTTACTCACTGGCACTATCGAACCCGCAGGTTCATGGCCGCGCGGACATAAGCTCTCCACACATCCCTATCCTGAGCTAATGCTTTCCAATCATTCCCTGTATAATCTACTTCCCTCAAATCATAGTTAATGTTGTTCTCCCACTTCATTCTTGGTTTACCAACTGGGCGTTTTCCCTTGGCTTTCCTACAAGAAGTTTCCATGCAAGTCTTTCATTCCCCATACGCGCAACATGTCCTGCCCATCGCAGTCTACGATACTTAACTGTTGTTATTATATCTGGCTTCCTATAAAGACCATGTAGTTCATTGTTATGTAGTCTTCTCCATTCACCTGTCTGTTCATCTCTCTTTGGTCAAAAAATTTTCCTAAGAAGTTTATTCTCAAATATTCGTAATCTCCTTTCCTCCCTTAAAGTAAGAGTCCATGTTTCGCACCCATATAATATAACTGGTAGAATAATAGTACATTCTTGTCGCGCGAAATATGTCGATAATTCAGATGACTACACATTACATTAAAAATCCTGTAACTCTACCCCAGCGCCACCTACCGAGCCTTATTGCGAATATAAATCGTCCAACGACCCCACTCAGAAACTTAAAAAAAAAAAATCAAAATCGGTCCAGTCATTTAGGCAGATTTTATTTTCGGGTTTCAGGTAAACCTCCACTTCTAATTGTCGGATTTCACCCATTTTTTTTACAATTTCTACCTCTGTTTATTTTACAACGATATACTGCGTTTCGTTGTGAAATATCGTTAATTGTGACCGCTAGAGCGATTTTTAAATTTTCACTTCAGGTGAACTCCTACACTTAATGGTTTCAGAGGGTCCATTTGTGAATTTAAACCATTGAATCATCAAAATCTATCCAGTGGTTTAGGTGGAGTTCTGTGATAAAGACACGTACAGAGGAATTAGGTCTATATAACTAACTAACTAATAATTCATTGGCACTATCGAACCCGGAGGTTCATGGCCAAGCGGACATAACCTCTCCATATATCCCTATCCTGAGCCAATGTTTTCCAATCCCCTGTATAATCTACTTCCCTCAAATCATAATTAAAATTATTCTCCCACCTCATTCTTGGTCTACCAACTGGGCGTTTTCCCTCTGGCTTTCCTACATGAAGCTTCCATGCAAGTCTTTCATTCCCCATACGTGCAACATGTCCTGCCCAACGCAGTCTACGAGACTTAACTGTTCTTATTATATCTGGCTTCCTATAAAGACCATGTAGTTCACTGTTATGTAGTCTTCTCCATTCTCCTCTATGTTCGTCTGTCCTTGGTCCAAAAATGTTCCTAAGAACTTTATTCTCAAATACTCATAATCTTTTTTCCTCCCTTAAAGTAAGAGTCCATGTTTCGCACCCATATAATATAACTGGTAGAATAATAGTTTTATATATTTTCAGTTTAACGTTTTTTGAAAGGATATATATAAAATAAGTATTAACCTAAATAAGTACATCGATGTTTTTGACATTTATCAAAAAATTGGCCAAATATTACATGAAAAGAAAAATTAACGCCTGATCCGGGATTTGAATTCGAGAATTTTGCTAATTGTCTTTTGCTCTTTGCTCTGAATCCCTCATATATATATATATATATATATATATATATATATATATATATATATCCATACATACATACTACTTCTGCCCGAAGGCAGGTCCTTCACTGCATCATAGCATTTTCATGCTATGCTTGCAGCTTTAGTAGGGAATTGTAGGTGTGGTAGCTTCCCGTTGCTTTCCACACCGGTGAAGGATGATGATGATAATGATGATAATGATAAGGATGGAGATGATGATGGCCATATGATTTCGGGGACCGTTTGGGCCTTAAAGTTTTCCAGACATTTGTCTTACAGGTGAGGAAAAACCCCAATAAAAACCTCACCCAGAAAAACTGCCCCGACCGGGGATCGAACCCGGGCCCGCTGCGTGACAAGGCAGCACGATACCTCACAAGGCATCACGCTACCTCGAGACCACAGCGGTAGACTATATATATTTTTTTTATAGATTTTCGCGGAAGATTCCTTGATAATGACATGTGGGATCGTGTCGATACTTCGAAATCAATGACCAGGGGCCACTTCGAATCCAAGACAGTGGAAAACCCAAGAAAAATTTCTTAATCATATATTTATCTGACTTGTTAATTATATTTAGGAAAGAGAAAGCAAGGAAAAAACTCGAATAAGTTTGACCGAGCACATGATTTGAACCCGAGACCTCACGAATATTATACTCTAAGCGCTACCGTCTGAGTCAACACGCTAGACTATTTTCAGCCTTCGCCATAAAAAGGGATTAAATATTATTTCAAAAGACGAGAAAAGCTTAATAAAAAGGGCATTAAGGTATAAAACTACCAGTTGTAAAGGGAATACCTTGCGGAGAGTAAAGTTGTAGAAAGAGCAGCGCGGTTTTAGTGTCGCTTTTACCTGGCAAAGCGACGTTTTGCAAGAAATTGTGTCTTGGCAATTGTTGAATATTTCAGCACTGGCTTCTGTACTTTGTGTCCCAGACCAACGTTTCACCGACACTTATATACCACCGTTTGGCGCTTCATGAAAAATTTAACTTCGTTTTTCAAGTCTTCAAGTGCATCTAACCTCACCCTCTAAATATAATATGAATAAATTAATAAGTGGTACTTTCAAACATAAAATTGGACAGTTAATAAGGAATTGGTAACCTTTTGAAGAAGTGGCTGAATTGAAATACCTCGAAAGAATACTTACAAACAAGGATCAAATGCACAAATAAATTAAACATAGGCTCAATTCTAGAAATACATGCTATTATGCATTACAGAGACTCTTGATGTCCCAACTTCTCTAAAAAAAAGTTAAACTGAAAATATATAAAACTGTTATTCTACCAGCTATATTATATGGTTGCGAAACATGCACTCATATTTTAAAGGGGGGCAAAATACTACGAGTATTTGAGAATAAAGTTATAAAAAATTGGGCCAAAAAGCCAGGAAAGAATCTATAATGAAATTATACAAGACAATAGCAGTGCCTATTATTACTTATGGAACCGAAACATGGACAGTGACAACACAACAATCTGCCAAGATACAAGCTGCTGAAATGAGATTCCTCAGACCAATAGCAGGATATCAAAGAACAGACAAAAATATAACAAAAATAAGACAACAACTAAAAATAGAGGAATTAAACTTAACAATAGAGAAATACAGAACAAACTGGAAAGAACACTTGGCAAGGATGACTGAGAATAGAATATCAAAAGCAGCATACAACTATTCACCACGAGAAAGAAGTAGTTTGGGAAGACCAAGGAAAAGATGGAAAGAGCAGCAATTTGGAGCCGGAACAGGCTAGTAAATAAGCCTAAACCGTGAAGAAGAAGAAGAAGAAAAATTGGACCAAAGAGAGATGGGAAGACAGGTGAATGGAGAAGACTACATAACAGTGAGCTACATGATCTTTATGGGAAACCAAACGTAATAAGTTCAGTTAGGTCTCGTAAACTGCAATGAGCAGGACATGTGACACAAAAAGAAATGAAATACGGGAATGGAAACGCCTTGTAGAAAAACAAGAAATAAATCACCCCCTGCAGGTAGGTCGAAATAAGATGGAAGAATAGCATTAACCTTGTTTTCAGGGAGGTAAATTATACAGGGGAAAATTTAAAATATTAGTTTGGGATAGTATTGTATGGAGAGATTATGTCCGCGCGGTCACTAACCGCAGGCTTCGGTATTGCTAGTGAGATAGCTAGTTTATCATCGTCATTTCTAGGTACCGGATGTTAGGGAAAATGCCTACAGTTATTTATTATAGATATTGTAAAAGTGACTTCATATAAGTTCATATAAACAACCCTAGAGTTGTTTTCCATGAAGTTAATTTTGCCTTTAAATGCCTATTTCAGCTTATAATGCCTATAAATGCCTACTTGCAATGTTTTCTCGAAATTAACTCAGCATTTCAATGAAATCAATTGAAATAGACAAACTTCGTGGCACAAATCATTTCATAGAACTTTTCAAGTGTTCTTTTTATAAATTCTCTTAGAATATTTTAGGGTAAGGGTGGCAATAATCCAATAACCTAGCAGGTAGATGGTTTCCCCCTCAATGCACTCTTGTTAGGTAAATATTGTATGTCTCCACCTCATGCATTCTCTCTAAGCGAAATAGCCCTATGTCCCCATTATATTATGCTCCGGCTCTAAGGCTTGGAGAAAAGATCTTTGCTTCTTTTCAATACAAACATTGCTGAGTGACAAAGAGCGTTCTGCTCTTTGTAAAAAGGCAAAACAAATTCCAAAAGCATCTCTGATATCTTCGCATGGTATTGATACCATATGTTTATATTCTTAACGTAAGACTGTAAAAAAATTTTAGTGCCTATATTAATGATTTAATGCCTGTTTGCTGCCTATTTTGAATTTTTTAAGTGCCTAACATCCTGACTCAAGTTATTTCCTTTTCATGGAGTTAATTTGTTGGCTTTTCCGATCCCAGTTTAGATTACTCCTGAAGTCTTTTCATTTTCCCAGTCGTAAGTCATCAGAAAATCTGTCCGGCTTTCCTTTATGACACCTGTTAGTAAGTAAAATGTCCCCTGAACAGATCACGGGACGAGAGCAGGATAAGACCAGTAGTGGAGCTGCCACGTTTATGCCTCTGGACTTCAATAATATCTTAAGGGTATGGAGGATTCTATGGCACTGTACCCAACTAATTAACTGGCAATATCGAACCCGTAGGTTCATGGCCACGCGGATATAAGCTCCATACATCCCTATCCTGAGCTAATGTTTTCCAGTCATGCCCTGTATAATCTACTTCCCTCAAATCTTAGTTAATGTTATTCTCCTACCTCATTATTGGTCTACCAACTGGGCGTTTTCCCTCTGGTTTTCCTACAAGAAGCTTCCATGCACGTCTTTCATTCCCCATTCGTGCCACATGTCCTGCCCATCGCAGTCTACGAGACTTAACTGTTCTTGTATTCTACTTTGTGATTTTTTTATCATTATCCAATTTTCACTCCCATAAAGTTATGCAGGAACTGCCAATAATAAAATTATTATTATTATTATTATTATTATTATTATTATTATTATTATTATTATTATTCTGCCGGAATCGAACCTGTGTTGCAGGATTCGATGGTAGAGACTCTGCCGACGGATGGGCAATTATTAAAGTATAAGACCCACAATATCCTCAATAAGTTAAAGTTATTAAACCACCGATATCAATTCCCATATGAATTATTTTTTAGAGCTAATTTATAGGTTATGGAACTCATATATTAAAATAGACTATTTTAAGTTTAATATAGAGGATATTCTGATGCACTCGAAAATCCGAAAAAGTGTACGAATTTTTCGAAAAATGGCTTAAAAATCGAAAAAAATTTAAAACATCTTCTAGCAAACTTGTCCCGATCGGGGATCGAACCCGGACTCGCTACATACGAGGATCGAGAATAAATTAAATGGACTCGTACTTGGGTAGCCTGTGACTCGAGCCACCTCCGCTACAAACTCAACAAGAACAATTGTAGATCATTAATTCTGCAGTCGGGAGAGATGCCCTGTACAAGTGGTGCTAATTAAAATATTGAAGAGAGTAGCGTAGCACTGTGCAGAAACATGACGTAATTAAGGCAGCATTTTATTGTGCATCGAGTGTGTTTGGATTATTCATTAAAGATTAAATGACGATTGAAAAGAAAATGAAATGGCTGCACAGCAAACAATACTCCATGTTCGTGCCACTAGTTTACATTGCTATTTTAATGAGTTTTGTTTTCAAGTGTTGGCAATGTTTCAGTTACAGAGAGTATACGATATGTTTTATTAAATTGCAAGCCAGTCGCTGTTGTGGGTGAAAACGATGTACAGAGTGTTCAAAAATATGTACTCTTAAGTCCATCGCAATAGTTTCGAAGTAGCATGCCTCTTTGTAACGTAACGGGCTCGGTTCAATCCCCGGTCTGGACAAGTTTCCTGGGTGAGATTTTCGGGGTTTTCGTCACTTGTAAGACAAATTCAGGAAACTTTAAAGCTCAGAAGGTCCTTGAGTTCCATATGGCCATTATTATCTTCATCATTCATATTTCTTCTTCTTCTTCCCTTCCAAGTATTAGGCCAAGGCATGTTACGATCCTATAGAACATTTTCCCTCCAGCGTTTTGATCCTTCCGGGAAATTCTCGTATAAGACTTGAAAGCATAATAATAGTCCCTTCGATTGGTTGCTGGCCAAAGGAAGGCAAGATCAGCGATGGGGCTGCCATCTTATAGCCTCTGGTCAGGCTTTTCTGGAGAAGAAAAGAAAATAAAGGAAAGAAGAAATGGAAGAAAGGAAAGACTCCCTAGCCCTCGGATACACTAATGTCATCGGAGTCGAAAAAAACAAGAGTTAAACAAGAGAGGTTAGAAGTAAAGTTAAGAGTGCAAAACACAAGTAAGTGGAAGAAATGTTTTGCTCAGCTTGGGCACCTTGTGGTCGCCATCCACATATCCCCTAGATGAGGGCCCCTGAGGGAATCATTCATATTTGCCTTAGAATAAGTTTAGGATTAAGGACTCTCTTGGCACACCATTATCATCTTCATCGCCCATCATGTCATCGGGGCAGTCATAACTCCGCCTTCCAGTTGCATCGACCTCAGAAGTGGGTTGCAAGTAACCCAATTAATATAAAATTATGGAATATTCACCTGAAAGGTTCGTCTCCTCAACTTAATTAATCATTTAACTGTAGCGCTTTCGAGACTTGTCCCATCATCGGCAGGATTCAAAACTGGTGTTTCACTGAAGATCTGGTAGAGGGGGTTGCATGTATTGGGTTCGTTTTCGTTTATCAGGCTGTCAGGCACAGAGAAAATAATCCAGCGAAGATAAACGTACTCGAAGAGATGGAAATCATGAAAGCAGCTCACAACAACGACAGCCTGATAAACGAAAACGAACCCAATACATGCAACTCCCTCTACCAGATCTTCAGTGAAACGCCAGTTTTGAATCCTGCCGATGATGGGACAAGACCCGAAAGCGCTACAGTTAAATGATTGATTAAGTTGAGGAGACGGACCTTTCAGGTGAATATTCCATAATTTTATATTAATTTTGAATAAACCTCAACGGAACACATCATGAATCTTATAAAAGAAGTAAGCCAATGCCAGGAGAGAACACCAGAAATGTCGGAATGTCAACCTGGGGCATTGAATAAAAAATGTTCATCTTGAATATGCAGTTCAAATTAAAATATTTTATTTTTTATCAGCCTCGTAGGCTAGTGGTCATAGCTTCTGACTATGGTTCATTTGGGTCCCGGGTTAGATTCCCATTCACATTAAAGGAATATTTTTTCTTATTTCTGTTTATTACGGTTTATTAAAAGCTGATATCTTAAAGAAAAGAGAATTAAATATTTTATATTCTTATAGAAATCAATCTCAGACTTATACGAATGTGTCTAAATGGCACAAAGAGTAGGGTTCGTGTAGGCAAAGAGTTTTCGGACACTTTTGAAATCCAGAATTGGTTGAAGCAAGGAGATGCACTATCTCCTCTACTATTTAATTTTGTACTAGAGCATGCCATTAAATCTTTAGAGAATGAGGAAGGCTTACAACTGAATGGTATTAATAAGCTGTTAGTTTATGCTGATGATGTAGTACTACTGGCCGATGGCGAGGAGATACTAAAGGACAACACGCACACACTATTGAGTAACACTAAGAACTTAGGACTGGAAGTAAATATCAATAAAACTAAATATATGGTCACACGTAGAAATTCATTATATAATGGAAATGGATAGCTAATGACAAATGAGGGAAATTTTGAGGAAGTGGCTGAATTCAAATACCTAGGAACAATAATCACAAATAGAAATGAGATGCACAAAGAAATTAAACATAGGCTCAATTCTGGAAATGCGTGTTATTATGCATTGCAGAGATTCTTGATGTCCCAACTCCTTTCAAAAAACGTTAAACTGAAAATATATAAAACTATTATTCTACCAGTTATACTATATGGGTGCGAAACATGGGCTCTTACTTTAAGAGAGGAAAGGAGATTACAAGTATTTGAGAATAAAGTACTTAGGAAAATTTTTGGACCAAAGAGAGATGAACAGACAGGTGAATGGAGAAGACTACATAACAATGAACTACAATGGTCTTTATAGGAAGCCAGATATAATAAGAACAGTTAAGTGTCGTAGACTGCGTTGGGCAGGACATATTGCACGTATGGGGAATGAAAGACGTGCATGGAAGCTTCTTGTAGGAAAGCAAGAGGGAAAACGCCCAGTTGGTAGACCAAGAATGAGGTGGGAGAATAATAGTAACTATTATTTGAGGGAAGTAGATTATACAGGGAATGATTGGAAAACATTAGCTCAGGATAGGGATATATGGAGAGCTTATGTCCGCGCGGCCATGAACCTACGGGTTCGATAGTGCCAGTGAGTAAGTAAGTAAGTAAGTATGGAAATCAATCTCGTTAGCTTCTGCTATAGAAATAATGAAATACCTCAAGGAAATAATTGTTTGTCAGACAAACAAGCAAGCGCTTGTTTGTTTATGTACACAGAGAAGAGAATGATGGTAATGTTGAAATATTTCTCACGCACGTCGATCTTCTGATGTTAGCAAACTACGAACTAATTAAAATCACTCATGCATTAACCAGTTAACCCACGGAATTTAATTTACAATGTAATTCTGGAACAACTATGCTTTATCAGGCAATCACATATTAATTACATGCACATGCATTCCATTCCTAGCTGGCAAGATGAATATACCTGCTCCTCCCTGCCAGAAGTCAGCCTACGTACAATGTTCCAAGTTCCATTTTTTATTTTGGGATGCATTGAATCTACAGGTTCTTTAACCCATTCGATTCAGCTTTAAATGCTCAATGCATTTTCCCACAAACCGGATTTAAGTTACCGTAAAATATATTTCTGTTTTCAGACTTCAAAACGAACAAAAGATAACGGTACTATAGATCACA
The DNA here is from genome assembly GCA_030220185.1 of Diploptera punctata. Lineage (NCBI taxonomy): Eukaryota > Metazoa > Arthropoda > Insecta > Blattodea > Blaberidae > Diploptera > Diploptera punctata. The sequence continues at coordinate 333,236 of JASPKZ010007947.1, read as the reverse complement.
ATAAGGGTGTAGGCCAAAGCACATTCCTCTACTATTCATAAATGTTAACAAAATATTACCCTGCCAAGGGATGTACAAAATATTGCAAAATGTATAACAGCAGAGTTAAGCGAGTGTTCCTCGTCTTCTGAGTTGAAGGTCATTTAACTGCTGGCGAGTGTAGCTCGTCTTTTGAGGTGAATGGGTTAATAAAGGATGTCTAAAGTCACTAGCCATTTTAATGAGGGAAAACAATGATTGTAAAAAACATGTTATTGTATAATGTTACACATATTCTACTGCCTTTCTACATGACTGCCATCTAGGTGAAAACATATACTCCATCTTTCAGTGTGAAACCTAGACCATAGCATTTAAAGCGTAAAATAAAGCTTGCTGCCTCTGTGATACGTTTCCGTAAAACAAGCAGACTTAATAATGACGTTAGCGTAGAGTAAAACAAAGAATTTTCTGCACTGTGTACTGAGGCGTTGAGTTGATGCATTCGGACTCCTCTCACTGGCATTTTGAACCTGCTGCACTCTTCCTGCTGATACGCTTAAATTTGTTCACAAGCAGATGAATGCGTGCTCCTTTATTAGAGTTGGTTTACGGAATTTATGGGTAAATTCCGTGCTAAATACGTTGCACTAAGCTAACTGTGTATGCAAAGAAAATAAAAGAAAATAGTAGTGTTTTCATGGAAATGAATTTACTCTGTATAAAAATGAATGTTTCTTTGTTTGTTCCGTATAGACTTCTAAATCGGCTCAACCATTCGTCATGAAAGTTTGTACACTCAGGTTTCTAGTTTCGGCGAGTGTTTAACCGCTATCTATTATACTCTAAAACCATTAGATATATGAGTTCGCATTATACGAAAATTTTAAAAACGCTCTAATGGTCACAATTTCCTGTTTCACAACGAAACTCAGTATATGCTATTAAAATAAACCGAGATAGATGCTATCTAAAAATCAGAAAAACCCTATTATTAAAAGTGGGGTTTACCTGAAATCCGAAAATAAAAATCGACTCTAGTGATGGAAAAACTAAAAATACCTGCCTGAAATTAAAGTATCAATAAAATGTAGTTGTAAATATATTTTAATTTGAGACGTACAGGGTGTCTAAAAAGAATGAAGATTTTTTTATTATTTTCACTTATGTAACTAAAAATAAACGCACGTACAATCAGATTCAACCCAGGAAGTTACTTTGTGTTTGGAATAGGGAACTCGGTTGCCATTTTAACAGTATTTTCTTGAGAGAAATCCTTAAATAAAACTGAAGATTGTAACACAGCAGGTACATAGTTGTAAGTTGTAGCCGTCCAAGCCACCCCTTCTTAAAGAAAAAAAAACAGTTATCACTTGTCCACAGCGCTCTTGCGGATCTGTACTATCCTGTGTGAAAGTGTCGACTCTCATATTTACTATAAAACTAGTTTGCATGTCGTAATGAAAAACTATGTTTTTTAAATGTGTAGTACATATATTTTGAAAAAGTACTGCTGACCTTGCCCCTCCCTAAACAAACAAATACCGTTATTATGAGTTTGGCAACATCTATAGTCCATAAGGGCTAACTTGTCTAGAATATTTTAGAAAGAGAAAGAGTACTCACCATCTTCTTTCTCACTCATACACATATGTCTTCACGGTGACAGCGGTAGGGCAGACACTCCCTGCAGTGAACATAGATCAGTGGTGGCATTCCCTTCTTCTAAAGACTAATTTTACACTAATATAATATCTCACAAACTACAAACGAACTCTGAAACAGCCGCCACTGACAAAAATTACGTGAACAAAAGTGACTGGGCGAAAGTGGGGGTGGAGTTTTTCTAGCATTCCTAAGTAATTTTACAAGGGTAGCCCATTATAGTACCCATGTCACTCAGACGTCTAGCGAAGGGTGGAAGAACAATTCTCTAGACAAGGATAGCAGAAATCATGCCAACTTACAACTTTTACACTATACCCTCTGTACCTAGGAGGACACTAGCGTAGCCCATAATATCTGTAGTAACTTCCTGTATTGTATTAGAGTGTAGGTTATTCATTTATTTCATTTATTTAGGCATAGCAGCGAACGCCGAGCATTAGCTAGTGTATATATATATATATATATATTTATTTATATATTTATTTATTTATTTATTTTTGTTATCATGCCATATATATATATATATATAGCAGACATTTTGTTTTTAATATGTAGAATAAAATGTTGCTTATTTTAAGATAGATGAAAAGATTACGAATATTTAAGATTACAATAATTAAAACATTGTAGTCCTTTCGGGACTAGTCCCATCCTCAGCAGAAAGATTTTCACTACTATCCGGCTATCATCCAGTTGGTCAGTACTTATATTATAACCTTTATAAGCATATTATCTAGAACAATCCGAGGATCTAAGTAGGCGAATTATGATAATATGATTTAACCATTCGTTTGTATTATTTGCTGGCTTGTACTGCTACACCAAAATAAATTGTGTTTTTATGTTTAGTTGAATAATTAATAATGTATATCATAATATTTTAGATATCCCATGCTGATTACCCGATCTTCTTGGCACCAATAAGATGAAAGACAAAAATAGTTATTGTTAGTTATCCCTGAAAGCTACACATATGCTGTCGCGAACGTTTTGTAGAATTGTTTTGAGATGTTCAATTCTGTGTACTTTAATTTGGTGTATTTGTTATGGTTTAGGCAGCGTAAGCCATTTAATCGTCAAAAGCGACTTTTCTTTTAACCCTTAAATTAGCGAAACAGTAATTTCTGGTATTACTTATTTAAATGTGACGGACCGCACTGAAAACGAAATCGTGCATAACTGTTATTATTAGGCATATTGTGTAATTCCACACACATTTCAGTAATTTCTTATCGTTAGATTTCTTCTGTTTTATTAAGACTATTGGATAAATTAAAACAATGCATGTATCTTATAGGATACATTTTGAGTTTAAGGGTTAAGAACACCCGATGCTTTTTTATTAGCTCCGGCCCACATACGTTAATCGTCCCCGAAAAGAAATCTCTAAATGATGGTAAAATCTTCATTCAAATCGGACAAGAAGTTTTTGAGTACATGAAGGTCAGTCTCACAGACTCGCAACCGTACATTTTTACACGCTTTATATTAGCTTGACCTGTATCTATCTATCTATCTATCTATCTATCTATCTATCTATCTATCTATCTATCTATCTATCTATCTATCTATCTATCTATCTATCTATCTATCTATCTATGTATCTATGTACGGAATCTTTCAACGCGATTTTCACCAACTTAGAAACATTGGATCGACTTGAAACTTTGTATACTTGTAGAGGACCCGTGACAATACAATAATTTCATATTTTGTTTAAAAAATCCTGGCCAGAATCATCCGAAAATCAAAAAAATGAAAACTGGTATAATAGGTTGCGGACTTGTCGAGTTTTTAGTCAATCGTTGTAAGAGCTCAGTTGGTAGAGCAGTGAACTCTTAGTGGTATACAATTTCAGTAATCCATACGTCGCTGGTTCAAATCCGGCTGGGAGGGTTTTTTTTATAGAAGAGTATTACTTTTAGCTCATACTACAATAGTATCGAATTTAAAGATATTTACATTTTTATCTTATTCTGTAAAATATTAAAACTAAAAAATAAAAAATAAATAATAGTTTTAAAAAACTAAAGAACACGCTTTATTAGAAAACTAAAAAATGAAAAATAATTTTAATTTCCAGTACGCTTGGGATAAAATAAAGTGGTCAACAAAAAAATCATCTCCGACACATATAGAATAAAATTAAAGTTATCAACAAAAAGAAAATAATTTTACCATCAAAAGCGTGGGGTGATTTTTATGATTTTTACATTTTCTTCTTAGAGAGCTTAATTTTACCAATATCTGTTTATTATCAAATATATTAATTGATATAGAGCACCCCACGCTTTTGATGGTAAAATTATTTCCTTTTTGTTGATAACTCTAGTTTTATTCTATATGTGTTGGAGACGATTTTTTTTGTTGACCACTTTATTTTATCCGAAGCGTGTTGGAAATTAAAATTATTTTTCATTTTTTAGTTTTCTAATAAAGCGTGTTCTTTTAGTTTTTTAAAACTATTATTTATTATAATATAAAGAAGATTTGCTAGCGACATCTTCGGTTATTTTAGCTAGTTTATGTAAAACCGCGTTGTGAAGTTGGTAGCGATATTTACACAGTTGGAGCTATCTCCTTAGAAACGCGGTGACAAATGCTAGTGGATATAAAAGACAGAACTCATGAGTTGGAACGCTGGATTGCATTAAACAAATGAAGATGTATCAGCATTAACATCACAATAGCGAACTCTATCCACATTCGGATGAACTAGAACATCGTACAGGTCTGTATTCATGGCGCCTGGGATATAAGCTGTCATACAAATTTACTAACTGATGGAGATGGGGTAACTATAATGATGAAAGTAATTTAGTCTTTTGTTTCTTAATCGCCTGATATTTCTGAACAAAACATCTGATGGTAGCACTTTGTGCACTGTAGAATACAGAGTGATTCCTTCATCTTCGTACTTAATTTAATCTCTGTTATTTTTATTTTTTTAAAATAGCAAATTATAATGAGTCTGAAAATGCATGCTATTATGCATTATAGAGACTCTTGATGTCCCAACTCCTTTCAAAAAATGTTAAACTGAAAATATATAAAACTATTAATCGACCAGTTATACTATATGGATGCGAAACATTGACTCTTGCTTTATAGTGAGATAATAGCTTTATTTTCTCTGACAAATTTAAGTTTTTCATTTATAAACTGTTATAAAATTACTCCCCAGTCTTTTCCTTCTTCCCTCTTCTTCTTTTTCTTCTTCCATTCCAGGATTAGAACAATGCGACCTGTTCCGGTCTCAAGTCCATCGTTTCCTTGGCCGTCCCAAAGATCTTTTTCCATGTGGTTTGTAGGTGTTGATCGTTTTTGGATAATCTTGTATTGTCCATTCTGTCTAAATGTTCTTTCCATTGGTATTTGTGCTCTTCTAGTTAATCGAGCATTGAAAATATCTCCAGTTCATTTCTTATTGGTTCATTATGTAATAGGCCTATATCCATGCGTGTACATCCTTTACGGATGTTCAAAATTTCATTTAAGTAGCTTGAATGTGTTAGATATATTTTTTGATAAGTACCCAAGACTCACATCCATATAAAAGAACAGGAACAGCCATAATTTTATAAAACCCGAGCTGAGTTTTCTCTTCAAATCTTTCGGAGGGTTCTTCTTATGGTGTCACTCATTTGATATTGGTTAAATTTATTATGTATATCCCAATCATAGTATATGTTATATCTGAACCAAGATAATTAAAGTGTGCGAAAGAGTGAGGCAACCCATGATACGATGTGTGAACGCGTGCATTGCATCCCATGGAGGCCACTTTGAACAACTGTTGTGACGTGGATGCGATTATGCTATGTACTGTGTGCCGGGACGATTTATTGTCGTTGCACGCACATCGTTCATTTCCGGACACATGTTTATAGGGGCTTTTTTCTTTCATTTCCAGTCAGGAATCAGTCCCTGAAGTTTGTCGTTGTAAATACCGATCACCCTGTATAACCTTAATACAAGTTTATAAAAGCAAATAAGACTACAAATTTCATTGTGTTAAGGTGCGTGTAATTCCATTAGAACATACTGCAAAAATGCATTATCTCCATAAATTGTAACCCTTACTCTGTCTAATATAAAAATCTTGTAACATTACAAAAAACAAAATAATGAATCTAGCAACATCAAATTAATTATTAAAGAGAAAAAATGAAGAGCGATGTAGTCAGATAAACATGTGACTGTGTCATGTGTAATAAACATAACAGCGTGTGGAAAGTGACGTAACAGTTGCATCTAGCGTTAACACGGAGTACTAATTTTCCGCATGGCGATGTTCACATGTTTGCTAAATTTTCATCAGCAGCAACTCGGGGATTTTTTGTTTTTTTGTTTTTTATTCAGGACCTCGTTCTCTACGGTTATTTACATCATTAAATAAAATAACGCTACTTTTATTCTTGTAAATTTATTACATCTCACTAAAAGCTAACACAATTAGGTGTTCTTGTAATTATATAGGGCAGGCTGTTTTATCTCTTCCACTATTTTTCACAAAGAAACATATTAATGTATATTGATGAAATGGAACTTGAATAATAATAATAATAATAATAATAATAATAATAATAATAATAATAATAATAATAATAATAATAATAATAATAATAATAATAATAATAATAATAATAATGACAATAATAATGTTAATAATAATGACAGTAATAATGATAATAATAATGAAGTAATAATGATGATAATAATGATAATAATAATGATAATAATGATGATAATGATGATAATAATGATGATAATAATGATATAATGATAATAATAATGATAATAATAATGATAATAATAATGATAATAATAATGATAATAATAATGATAATAATGATAATAATAATATATCAATGATAATAATGATTAATAATAATAATAATAATGATAACAATAATGATAATAATAATGATGATAATAATAATGATTATCATCATCTCTCCTACTACCTAATGCTAATAATGATATACCTGCATCATCATCTCTAATTCATTATAATAATAATAATGATCTCTCATACTGATCCTCCTCCTTATAATCATTAATTTCAATACTGCCTACTCCTCATTGCACTCCTCCTCTCCTCCTCTCCTCCTCCCTCCTCCTACCCTCCTCCTCCTCCTCTCCACCCTCCTGCCCCTCCTCCTCCTCCCCTTCCCCTCCTCCTTTCCTCCTCTGCCCTCCTCCTCCGCCTCCTCCCCTCCTCCTGCTTACTCCTCCTGCTCCTCCTCCTGCTCCTCCTCTGACTCCTCCTCCTGCTCCTCCTCCTTCTCCTCCTCCTCCTCCTCCTCCTCCTCCTGCTCCCTCCTTCCCTCCTCCTGCTCCTCCTCCTTCTCCTCCTCCTCCTCCTCCCTCCCTCCTCCTCCTCCTCCTCCTCCTCCTCCTACTCCTCCTCCTGCTCCTCCTCCTGCTCCTCCTCCTGCTCCCTCTCCTCCTCCGCCTCCTCCTCCTGCTCTCCCCTCCTGCTCCTCCTCCTGCTCCTCCTCCTCCTCCTTCTCCTCTCCTCTCCTCCTCCTTCTCCTCCTCCTTCTCCTCCTCCTTCTCCTCCTCCTTCTCCTCCTCCTTCTCCTCCTCCTTCTCCTCCTCCTTCTCCTCCTCCTCCTCCTCCTCCTCCTCCTCCTCCTCCTCCTCCTCCTTCCCCTCCTCCTCCTCCTCCTCCCTACTCCTCCTCCCTCTCCTGCTCCCGCTGCTGCTCCCGCCTGCTTCTCCCGCTGCTTCTCCCGCTGCCTCTCCTCCTGCTGCTCCTCCTGCTCCTCCTCCGCCTGCTCTCCTCCTCCTTCTCCTCCTCCTCCTGTCTCCTCCTCCTCCTCCTCCTCCTCCTCCTGCTCCTCCTCCTTGCTCCTCTGCTCCTGCTCCTCCTCCTCCTCCTGCTCCTCTCCTCCTCCTTCTCCTCCTCCTCCTCCTCCTCCTCCTCCCCTGCTCCTCCTCCTCCTGCTCCTCCTCCTGCTCCTCCTCCCTTCTCCTCCTCCTGCTCCTGCTGCTCCTCCTCCTGCTCCTGCTGTCTCTGCCTCCTTCTCCTTCTCCTCTCTGCTCCTCCTCCTTCTCCTTCTCCTTCCTCCTGCTCTGCTCCTATCCTGCTCCTCCTACCTCCTCCTCCTGCTCCTCCTCTCCTCTTGCTCCTCCTGGCGTCCTGGCTTCCCGCCCTTGGCCCCTGTTCCGCTTCAGGAAAGAAATTGATCCCTCCATCTTCTTCTTAGGTCTTCCTGGGTCTCATTCGCCCCTGTGGGTCTGTAGTTCAATAGCTGCAGAGGTAGTCTATTGTTTGGCATTCTAAGAAGGTGTTCATGCCAATTATTTTGATATTTTTGAATGGTTTCAGTTATTGCTGTGTGTGTTGAGAGCTTCATTACGTATGTGATCATAAAGCGTATAACCCGCTAAAGGTCTTAATAACTTCATTTCTGCAGCTACTATCCTATTTAATTTACCTGTAGTAAGAGTCCAGGTTTCAGAACCATAAAGTAGAGTTTTATAAAATTTTAGAATTGTATCTGGACGTACTTTTCGGAAAAGAATGCTTTATATTGTTCCTATAAGTTTTTGAAATTTGACCAATTTTATGTCTATGTCTTTACATGTGTCGTACGAAAGATTGCAGCCATAATGATAATAATAATAATAATGATAATAATAATAATAATAATAATAATAATAATAATAATAATAATAATAATACCATAAGGTCTTATCTTCTACTTAGTCAGCGAAAAATATTAAATACAGAAATGGAATAGAAGTAAATATCAATAAAACTAAATATATGGTCACACGTAGAAATACATTATATAATGGAAATGGACAGCTAATGACAAATGAAGGAAATTTTGAGGAAGTGGCTGAATTCAAATACCTAGGAACTATAATCACAAAGTGGAATGAGATGCACAAAGAAATTAAACATAGGCTCAATTCTGGAAATGCGTGCTATTATGCATTACAGAGACTCTTGATGTCACAACTCCTTTCAAAAAACGTTAAACTGAAAATATATAAAACTGTTATGGATGCGAAACGTGGACTCTTACTTTAAGGGAGGAAAAAAAAATTATGAGTATTTGAGAATAATGTTCTTAGGAAAATATTTGTACCAAAGGGAGGTGAACAGACAGGTGAATGGAGAAGACTACATAACAGTGAGCTACATGGTCTTTATAGGAAGCCAGATATAATAAGAACAATTAAGTCTCGTAGACTGAGATAGACAAGACATGAGCCACAAAAGGGGAATGAAAGAGGGGCATGGAACCTGTTTATAGGAAAACCAGAGGGAAATCCCCAGTATGTGGGCCAAGAATGTGGTGGGAGAAAACCTTAACTATGATTTGTGGAAAATAAATTAAACAAGGAATGATATGAAAATATTAGATCAGGATAGGGATGTATGGAGAGCTTATGCTCGCGCGGCCATGAACCTACAGGTTTGATACGGCTAGTGGGTTGGTTACTTAGCATTACTTATGGTTTAATGAGTAAATGTCTGCTGAAAACTGACAGGGACAATATTAAATGGAAGAATAGTGTTTCAAGTGATATGGCAAGTTTCCGAGAATTTGCTTCATGACCTGCATTGTAGAGAGACAGCACAAGGAAAAGAGGTAGTTGGCCATGAAACGGGAGTCTATAATCTGTGGATGCCTGAATGTGACAACTGGAAACAGTCAATATCTCTGGTCACAACCACCTGTGAACCCACACTCCCGCAACAATAGCAGAAGCCAACTGTTATTTCCATTTATAACGAATAAAATTCTACGACAAACGCAGTAACGTTTTGTTTATGTATTTGGGAAGAAGTCATCCGTTATTACTATGAAATGCAAATTTGCCACTTTACTAACACTAAAGATAATATTATTGAATAACAAAAATGAGATAATTACACAGGGTAATTCACAAAGTCAGTAGAAATCGTTAGAAGGTGAGGAGAAACTGCATTTCAGAATGTAATAGAATATATTTATTTAGCCTGGTGGAGTTAAGGCGTCCCGTAGCCGAGCGGTTAAGGTAGGAAGCCTTGGCGCAGAGCTACGGGACTTGCGCTGGTTCGAGTCTCCATGGGGGAAGAAATTTTCTCATGGTATTTCGGCCAGTATGGGACCGGTGCCCACCCAGCATCGTGAGGCAATTGGGTAGCTACAATAAGTAGCGGCTCCAGGTTGACGAACCAGCTATAACTGCTGGGGGACTCGACATGCTAACCACATGTCACCCCTACACTGGCTGTTGTTCATCTACCTCTGTGATTGACACATGTGGATGTGAAGGGCCAGCAGCCGGCCGGTAAAAGGGCAACCTCTGAAAAGTGGAAAGACCCTCAATCGGATCGGAGTTAAGGCCATGTGGCCTTCTCTTCCACTCACCAGGACAGACATATGTTACATATAAATACAAAAAAAATAGAATAATAGTACATACTAAACAATTATCTGTGAAACTGAACTATAATAAAAATAATGTATAATAATACAATCAAATTAAATGCAATTAAATTTAAACTAATGGAAGAATGTATACTGAAAGAACAGCAGCTCGAATCTACTATACATAAAAAGAAAATAAAATAAATATATACAAAGACAGTAATAAACTATAATGAATTAATCTATCGCTTATATACCGGGCTTCCAATATAAACCCGGACCGGCCTCACGGGGTTTCACCCGTCAGGCAGCGCTCTCTCCTCGTCCGCATTTCACTCTGCCAGCCGCTCGTCCTTGAACTAGTCAGTTTACTATCGTTCGACAAGATGAGACGTCAGCTGACATTAGAGCAGCGCATTTATGTGTGTAAATGTTATTATAAATACGAATCAGCTCTCGAGGAATTTATTCGGAACTTCCCTGGACAATTACCTCCTTCCAGATCGACAATCCACGATCTTGTGACTAAATTTGAGACCACTGGTTCAGTACAAAATAAGAAACACTCGCTCCCCAGATCTAACAGTGTGTGATTTTTATTTGTGGGGTAGCCTGAATGACAAAGTGTACAAAACAAATCCGCACACATTGGAAGAACTGAAGAACAACATAAGAAACTTGACAGTGCCCCCGAACTACAGCGTGTCAATCTAAATGTGTTTACTCGGTATAATGCCTGTTTAACTGCGGGAGGACAAACATTTCCAGCATTTTATATAAGGTAAGAAAACAGTTCAAGGACGGGTGGCAGGCAGGGTGAATTGCGGGAGGAAGAGATAGCACTGCGTGCCGGGTGAAACTCCGTAAGGCCGGTCCGGTTTTATATTGGAAGCCCGTTATAAGACATTAGGTAAATATATTGACAAACCTTAAAACTGTGTTAATTAAATAAAAAAATATATTAATAAATTGTCTAAAAAGTAATATTAGTGAGTTGTTTCTGTTAGTAATTTTATTTTCAATTTGTTTCTGAAAGATGGTAAAGTGTGGCTGTCTCTGACATAGGGTGGAAGAGAATTCCATGTTCTAGCAAGAGAAACTGTAAAAGATTTCGAGTAACAGGTAGTGTGATGAGGAGGGATATAAAGGGCACTGTGCTCAAGGGATCGGGTATCTAATTTATGTGTTTGAGAGAGCCTTTATGCCTCACAATAAATGTTTATGTTCTGTAGAATATTAGTGCGCATGCTCAAGATATATGAACCTGCTCCATAGATGGTAGGAATATCTGTGCGGTCTGACCAACTTTCGCAATGAATTCCCAAACGTGCTTTTAAAAATGGATACACATAATTTGTAAAAATGCTATGATTGCAGTGACACACCTGCCCTCGGGCAGAATTATTATGGATGGAAATAAACATTCTTATATTCTTGCATATGTGCAATTCAGAATACATTGGATTTTCAATTGTTTCAAAATGGCCACTTCTGACTTATTTGTTAAAACAGTGGAAAGGAAAGATTTTGAAAAGCGGAGATAAATTATTCTGTTTTCAAACAGTTTACTGAAAAATTCCTACATTATCCATTAAGGATGTGATGAAAATAACAGCAGAATTTACAGGTGAGGCAGCACAGAATATAAATTCTTCTTCTATGTAATTGTAAATGAATAATATTTATCGACATCATGAAAAAATCGTATAGTCTGATTAGATAGGCACAAATAAATAAGAGATAAAGGAAGTTCTTAATAACACAGGTCAACATGATTTTTGTCTCATGAGTACCAACAGTTGTACTTAATGCAGTTTTTTTTATCGTGTTTTCAAATATGTATTTGGAATTTCTCCATCACCCACAGTTTTTTTTACTTCAATTTTAATTAATGGATTTAAATAACTATTTTTTAATAAACATATTTTCGTCCATTTGTCCATTGTAAAATAAAACCAAATGGGCTAACTCAGGAGATTTCAGCTATGGAAAAGAGATATCAAGGCAAATGGAATCCTAATATGCTGGCCGATTATTGTTGGACCATCAAGACTGATCCTTCACAGGCGAAATATAGCAGAAAATCGTCATTTCTTACCTTCTAGGTGAGTCCGAATGTTCGAATATTGTATAGTTACGAATGTAGAAAATATTAAAGTGTTTGAAATTATAAATTCCTGTCTCTCGAAAACCTTCCGTGATGGAGAAAACCCGGTATCATATTTGAATTCAGGAGAAAAAATACTATCAGAATCACATATTTTTCTTTCTGAGAGAAAAAAATATTTTTTGTTGCTCAGTGTAGTTGGTACCATCTTACTTTTATTCAGTCTTATTTTGCGTATGTTGTTCCCTAAGAACAATGTTTGTATCGATGACAGTTCATCATCATCATCAACAACAAGGATTAAGCCCAGTGGCCTGTTCCGATCTCATTATAGGTCGAATTGGTCCTTCCATTTCTTCAATGGTCTTCCCAACGTTCTTCTCCCTTTTGGTTTATAATTATACATTCTTCTTGGTATGCGCTGTTCATTCATTCGTAATACGTGCTGTAGATAAGCATTTTGATAATATGTTATTCTTTCACAGAGATTAAATATATTATGTTCTGTTCTTATATCTTCGTTTTTCTTTTTATCGGTCCTTTGGTATCCTGCTATTGCTCTCAACATCTTCATTTCAGCAGCCTCTATTTGTTTACTATCTGCCTTTGTTAATGTCCAGGTTTCACATCCATAGATAAGAGATGGAATGTCAGTACCTTGTAAAACTTCAAAATAGTTTATTTTCTAGTCTTATTCAATAAAGTGCGTTTAATTGTGCCACATAGATAATTGAATTGTTGTATTTTAGTGTGTTTATCTAAATTTCTGTCATTGCCTAAATGACATCCCAAATAATTAAAATTCTGAACTTGGTCTATAATTACATTGTTTATCACTGTTTTTATTCTTATTGCACATTTTCCTTTCAGAGCTAATATTTTTGTTTTAGATGTAGGTATTCTTAAATTGTATTTTAGAGAGATATTATTTAAAGTATAAAGGAATTGTTGTAAAGCATTTTCTGATGCTGTCATTATTACTTTGTCGTCTGCAAAAAGCAGAGTTGTCAATACACTATTTATATTAATTTGTTCTTGCCATTCATTTATGACGTGGTCCAAGTATAAATTAAAATAATACTGGTGACAATGGACACCCTTGTCTTACTCCCTGGTTTATTTCTATGTTTTTTCTATTAATTTTATCTCCGCAGTCTATTTTAAAATGTGTTTCTATATATAAACTCTGAATGGCTCTTATAAGGTGTTGAGGAATTCCTTTTATTTCTAGTATGGATGACAGTTCTGTACACAATTCAGTCATATGGCGGGTAAAAGTAAAACCACAGTTCCCCCCAATATACGGGTTCGGCGGAGTAATATCTTATGCAAGTTTGTTTACAATATGCCTACATCTGTAACTTAGTATAGATGAAGCGATCAAGGATATCTATTACGTATTTACAAGATAGAAAAATTGTTGAGAATCAAGAAACTAAGTTTTTTTACGTTAACAAAGGAAAGTGGGTCATTTTAAGTTTTTATGGGAAGCAGTAGAATATAAACCCGCAATAAAATTCCAACATGTTTATATCCATTCTGTTTATCTGCCACTCGGAAACAAACAGCACATGTGGGAGAAATTCTGACATTGTGAAATTATGTGAGACGATATTCTAAAGACATAAAACTTCTAATGTCCTCCTCAGTAATTGCTACGGATGAGCAATGTATTATTAGTTCTAAATATACCCGTTACTGCTATTTGTGACATAATTTCTGTCTCATTTCTTCTTCTTCTTGATTTCACGGGATAGGCAAAATGCCTGTTCCGCCTCACAGTTGTTCTGTCCATCTTTTCACTGGCCTTCCTACATTTCTTGAACCTCTTGGTTTGTAATAATAATAATAATAAGAAGAAATGTGCACTCAGGTTGAGCATTAGTGGTGGTTTAGTCTTTACTGTAGTCTGTAATAGTTTTTGTTCTTTTCGCACATGTTATGATGTGGTATTTGCTACATCTTTGTCCACATAACACACACCTGCATTCTTCGGTCGGCTCGTGGAATTTCTTGTTTATACATATTTTGTTGTGAAATCCATGTACTGCGAGTCGTGTTGTGACGTGTCTCTGGGGGTTGCACTCTCTGGTCCAGCATGGCAGTTGTGGTGTAGAAATCTATGTCTATTTCCTTCTTCTTCCTATTTCTGATGCTAATTAATTTCTGGTATGGTTCTGTGGATTGTAGATAGAATTGGGTTCTTATGTCCTTTATGAAGTAGGTCTCTCTCATGAGTTCGTAAGCAAAACGAGATGGCGCTGTTTTTCCTATTCTCAGGATCCGTTTCATGAACATTGCTTTGACTTTTTCTATTCTTATCAGATCTCCGATCTTAAGTTTTTCCCAAATTATCTCTATCCCATATGTTATAACTGGTGCCACTGTCGTTTTGTATAACTGCATTGCTGTACCTGTCGATGGTAATTGAATATTGATTTTGGTAGTCTTGTTACGTTCATCCTTTGTACATGTCTAAACCATGTTTTTATGTACTAAAATTTAAGATTGCAACATAGTATAATGAGAAGTTAGACTTAATGACTGTCTTTTGTTTTAGTTTCACACACAAACAGTTGAATAGTATAATGAGAAGTTAGACTTCTCTCTGTCTTTGTTTTGGTTTCACACACTAAACAGTTGAATAATACCTACTATCTACATTGCAATCTTATCTTTTATTACATAGAAATCCTGGCCTTAGTAATAAAATAATATAAGAACAAAAGAAGAACAGCTCCTATCTATTATAGATGAAAAAATACGATCGAAGTAATAAAATGTAATTTAATTAATCTTCTTCTTCTTCCTTCCAAGTATTAGGCCAAGGCCTATTATGATCCTATAGAAAATTTTCCCTCCAGCGTTTTGATCCTTCCGGAAAATTCTCGTATAAGACTTGAAAGCATAATAATAGTCTCTTCGATTGGTTGCTGGCCAAAGGAAGGCAAGACTAGTGATGGGGCTGCCATCTTATAGCCTCTGGTCAGGCTTTTCTGGAGAAGAAAAGAAAATAAAGGAAAGAAGAAATGGAAGAAAGGAAATACTTCCTAGCCCTCGGATGCCCTAATAGCGTCGGAGTCGAAAAAAACAAGATCTATCGCTTCTATATATAAGCCATTTGATTGAAATATTGTTAAATCGTAATACTAACTAACTAACTAACTAACTCACTGGTACTATCGAACCCGCAGGTTCATAGCCGCGCGAACATAAGCTCTCCATACATCCCTATCCTGAGCTAATGTCCATGTCCGCATTTCTTGACGGTGAAAGATCGTCACTCTTTCGACCAAGGTACTTTTTTCGTCTGGCTTATCACCTTCGACCAGTCCAGCATGGGTAACCCTATCGGCAGCAATGCTACCGCCGACATAGCTCTCAGGATCATTTAAGCGCGCAAGCCACTCCACCACGACAAGGTAAAGATACCATTTATGTATACTATGTACAATGTATATACAGGGAATGATTGGAAAACATTGGCTCAGGATAGGGATATATGGAGAGCTTATGTCCGCGCAGCCATGAACCTACGGGTTCGATAGTGCCAGTGAGTAAGTAAGTAAGTAAAGATTTTGAATGACTCCGTATCTTTCTGTGCTTAAAGTTTTATTTTCCCACTCCACTCGTGACTGTCCAGCCACTCCATGTCCTCCAGTCCTCTTGTTCTCATTCTACTTCTTATTTCTTTCATCCACCAGTTTCGAGGTCTTCCTTTTCTTCTTCTTCCTGGTGGACACCATTTCAGTCTTTTTTTTTTGGGAAACCTCTCTTCTTGCATTCGTCGTACGTGCCCATACCAATTTAATTGCTTGTATCTTGTATAATTGACTATTGAATATCTAATATTCATTTCTTCTCGTATGACAGCATTTCTTATTTTTGTCTAATTTTGTACATCTTGTTGCTCTCCTCACGAAATCCATTTCCATCGATATAAGTTTTGCTGAATTTCCAAACTTCAGCTCCATATGTGACAGTACTTCTCTCTATTGAATTAAATATTTGTAACTTTTTTTTTGTGGTTATATGTCTGTTCTATAAGACTCCATTCATCGTTTCTGTTATTGCTTTCTTCTTCATCTTCTTCTTCTTAAGGCACTACAACTTCAAAATTGAATGTTTTGGGCTTCTCAATTATCTTCCTCCAGACTCTTCTATCTTCTGCCACTTTCAGGTTTGTCACCCTCATCTTCTTCAAATCCTCCCAAACATCGTCCTGCCATCTCATTTAGGTCTACCAACAGCTCTAGTTCCTGTCGGCCTCCATTTATATAGTTTTTTTTAACTAACCTCTGTTAATCCATTCTCATCAGATGACCAAACCATTCAATCCTAAGAGATGTGATATTATTTATTATATTTTGATTTTTAATTATATTATTTAATTCACTATTTGTTTTGATTTTCCAAGTTTGGTTTGGTCCTTTATTTGGACCATAATTTTTTGTAAGTATCTTTCTTTAAGAAATTAACAATTTCTGTTTGATTGTTTTTTTTTTGGTGTTATTGCTCTAAAGTAAAGTGATCCCACTACAGGCCTCAGGAGGCCCTTGCGGTAGTAGGAAGTTAAGGCTCCCACTTTTTCTGGACAATCGGCACTTGATGTTAGCCGGGTTGTCAGCCCTGCGCGACGGCCGCCTTTACCCCTAGAATAAGCGTCTGGTACTCATTTCCTTAGAGGCTGAGGGCCATAGTGCCGCCAGAAGGTTTGGGTCAGTTTAAAAATCCTGACCCACCGGGACTTGAAACCCTCGACCTTCCGGCTTGTAGCGCAGTGCCTTTACCACTAGGCTACGGCGTGCTCTATTGTTATTTGTTGTGTTCTTAATATAACTTTCTTGTTTATCAATGATAATAGTTTATTTAATAACAGCTATAATTTATTTAAACTGCCATAGGGCTTATCTTCCATCCAACCAACGAATAGTATTAAATGCAGAAAATATTTACACAAGATAACATATAATAATAATAATAGTGATGATGATGATGATGATGAAGATAGATAGATAGATAGATATGTAGATAGATAGGTAGATAGATAGATAGGATAGATAGGTAGGTAGGTAGGTAGGTAGATAGGTAGGTAGATAGGTAGGTAGATAGGTAGGTAGATAGGTAGGTAGATAGGTAGGTAGGTAGGTAGATAGGTAGGTAGGAAGATAGGTAGGTAGATAGGTAGATAGGTAGGTAGGTAGATAGGGAGGAAGATAGGTAGGTAGGTAGATACGTAGATAGATAGATAGATAGATAGATAGATAGATAGATAGATAGATAGATGGATATAGATCATCGGTTGATTAATGTCTTTGACATCGTCCGATTCCTAATAGCCAATTTTGTCGGTCCATCCAATCTCCTGGTTGTAGATGTTTGTCCTTCGTGTATAAATATAATCCCTGACTCCAGGAGGTTTTAGGTCTTCCTCTGCCTCGTCTTCCCTCAGGTTCCATTCCAAAACACATTTTGGTAGTCGAT
Organism: Diploptera punctata; assembly: GCA_030220185.1. Lineage (NCBI taxonomy): Eukaryota > Metazoa > Arthropoda > Insecta > Blattodea > Blaberidae > Diploptera > Diploptera punctata. The sequence goes on along the minus strand of JASPKZ010007947.1, from coordinate 315,620 downwards.
CCTCTTCCATTCGCTGGACATGTCTTAATTGCTGAGTTATATTAAAAATTTGTTCATCCAGTTGCTGGGTGACCAACCGTTCTAGCACCTACAAGTGACATTGATTTAGAGAACGATGTACAAGTTAAATAATGACGTGGTATATAATATTGCTTCCGGTCCCCCAGCTTTATTCTTGTAACTGATTTTGTTCAAGAACAAAGCTGCATTAAGTTCATTGAGGTTACAGTAGGTTTAACATCAATGAATCGGGTGTCACAGGAAGCCTCCTGCTCATTGTTGCCGGTTTATATTATACACCAGTCAACTTCCCTCTGTTGAGGTTCATCTTGACACAGACACCTGCTCAAGACTTGTTATTGTGTTTTTAAAATCAGTTTGGTTATGCAATGTATAAGCCTTATAACGATAATGCATAATTTCCTTACTAATATATGTTGTTGTATAACAATACAACCCTTATACACAATACGTCACATATTCACTATTATGGCGTCAGAGCATTTTACGAGTAGTTTGTAACAGAAAGAAAACATCATCAACTAGTGATGAATCGTGTAATATTAAAATATTATCAATCGAGAATGAATGTAGTCCTAACCAAATGCATTTTATAAGGATTCATTTTCCTATCAAGAACCTTATTAATATTATTTATGTCCTGCGTATCCATCAAACAGTCATTAAAGAGTTGCGTTAAATTTCACGAAAAGTTGATCAATATCATAAGAAAACAATCAACTGATTATAGAGACCGCCATTTTGATTTTGTATACAATCCATAACAAGGAGGAAGTGATGCACAATGATTCACATGTAAAGTTGTACATTTTCTTTGGAGTTCGGCCGGCAGTTTGTTTTAATTTCCGACAGATGGCAGAATGGCAGCTAAAATTTAAACATAATAAAATTTGTTGGATTATTCTGATATATCGTAAATAATTAATTATCTATTATTATTGCGTTTAAACATATTTACATTTATAGATTTGGTAAATCAGTTCAATTTGATAACCTACCATTTCGTATCAGAATATTTTCAACTAATGTATCAACTACTGACTTCACGTACAATTTTTATTAATGATAATACCTACTTTTGCTCTCTACTTCAGGAGAGTTCCGGCATGAAAAAAGCCTGAATATCTCATTTTTGGAGCGGGTTCAATACTGGGTGAGATCTGTGGCTCCAGAGACAGCCTGCATTTACAGATGTGTGGGCACCGTCTCTCGAGGAGGAAGTGGAGGAAGTGGAGGAGGTGGAGGGAGTGGAGGAAGTGGAGGAGGTGGTGGAAGTTGAGGAGCAGGAGGTGGAGGAAGTTTAGGAGCAGGAGGTGGAGGAGGAGGTGGAGGGAGTGGAGGAGGTGGAGGATGAGGAGCCTAATTTTTGGGGTGGGTTCGAGGTCTTGTCCTACTTTTCAAGAGCCACAGGACCCTGAAACATCGGACTCCATCAAGGAAGTCAACACCGTTTCATGAGTTTAGAGTTTACATCTATTTTTAATACGTTTAAATATCTTTATATTTATAGAACATTTTATTTTGAGTTCGGCCGGCAGTTTGTTTTAATTTCCGACAGATGGCAGCTAAGTTTTAAACATAATAAAATTTGTTGGATTATTCTAATATATCGTATATAATTAGTTATTTATCTATTATTATTGCATTTAAACATATTTACATTTATAGAATTGGTAAAACCCTTCAATTTGATAACCTGGCATTTCGTATCAGATTATTTTCAACTAATAGACCCGCTACTGATTTCACTTTCAATTTTTATAAATATTAATACCTACTTTTGCTTTTTGGTTGCGTTACACCCGGGAAGGAGAGTCCTGGCGACAATCTACTTTTGCTTTTTGCACAAGTTACGCCCGGGAAGGAGAGTCCCGGCGACAATCTACTTTTGCTTTTTGCACAAGTTACACCCGGGAAGGAGAGTCCCGGCGACAATCTACTTTTGCTTTTTTCACAAGTTACGCCCGGGAAGGAGAGTCCTGGCGACAATCTACTTTTGCTTTTTGCACAAGTTACACCCGGGAAGGAGAGTCCTGGCGACAATCTACTTTTGCTTTTTGCACAAGTTACACCCGGGAAGGACAGTCCTGGCGACAATCTACTTTTGCTTTTTGGTTGCGTTACGCCCGGGAAGGAGAGTCCTGGCGACAATCTACTTTTGCTTTTTGCACAAGTTACACCCGGGAAGGAGAGTCCTGGCGACAATCTACTTTTGCTTTTTGGTTGCGTTACGCCCGGGAAGGAGAGTCCTGGCGACAATCTACTTTTGCTTTTTGCACAAGTTACACCCGGGAAGGAGAGTCCTGGCGACAATCTACTTTTGCTTTTTGCACAAGTTACGCCCGGGAAGGAGAGTCCTGGCGACAATCTACTTTTGCTTTTTGCACAAGTTACACCCGGGCAGGAGAGTCCTGGTGACAATCTACTTTTTGCTTTTTGGTTGCGTTACGCCCGGGAAGGAGAGTCCTGGCGACAATCTACTTTTACTTTTTGCACAAATTACACCCGGGAAGGAGAGTCCTGGCGACAATCTACTTTTGCTTTTTGCACAAGTTACACCCGGGAAGGAGAGTCCTGGTGACAATCTACTTTTGCTTTTTGGTTGCGTTACGCCCGGGAAGGAGAGTCCTGGCGACAATCTACTTTTGCTTTTTGCACAAGTTACACCCGGGAATGAGAGTCCTGGCGACAATCTACTTTTGCTTTTTGCACAAGTTACACCCGGGAAGGAGAGTCCTGGCGACAATCTACTTTTGCTTTTTGGTTGCGTTACGCCCGGGAAGGAGAGTCCTGGCGACAATCTACTTTTGCTTTTTGGTTGCGTTACGCCCGGGAAGGAGAGTCCTGGCGACAATCTACTTTTGCTTTTTGCACAAGTTACACCCGGGAAGGAGAGTCCTGGCGACAATCTACTTTTGCTTTTTGCACAAGTTACGCCCGGGAAGGAGAGTCCTGGCGACAATCTACTTTTGCTTTTTGCACAAGTTACACCCGGGCAGGAGAGTCCTGGCGACAATCTACTTTTGCTTTTTGGTTGCGTTACGCCCGGGAAGGAGAGTCCTGGCGACAATCTACTTTTACTTTTTGCACAAATTACACCCGGGAAGGAGAGTCCTGGCGACAATCTACTTTTGCTTTTTGCACAAGTTACACCCGGGAAGGAGAGTCCTGGTGACAATCTACTTTTGCTTTTTGGTTGCGTTACGCCCGGGAAGAAGAGTCCTGGCGACAATCTACTCTTGCTTTTTGCACAAGTTACACCCGGGAATGAGAGTCCTGGCGACAATCTACTTTTGCTTTTTGCACAAGTTACACCCGGGAAGGAGAGTCCTGGCGACAATCTACTTTTGCTTTTTGGTTGCGTTACGCCCGGGAAGGAGAGTCCTGGCGACAATCTACTTTTGCTTTTTGCACAAGTTACACCCGGGAAGGAGAGTTCTGGCGACAATCTACTTTTGCTTTTTGCACAAGTTACGCCCGGGAAGGAGAGTCCTGGCGACAATCTACTTTTGCTTTTTGCACAAGTTACACCCGGGAAGGAGAGTCCTGGCGACAATCTACTTTTGCTTTTTGCACAAATTACACCCGGGAAGGAGAGTCCTGGCGACAATCTACTTTTGCTTTTTGGTTGCGTTACGCCCGGGAAGGAGAGTCCTGGCGACAATCTACTTTTGCTTTTTGCACAAGTTACACCCGGGAAGGAGAGTCCTGGCACAATCTACTTTTGCTTTTTGCACAAGTTACGCCCGGGAAGGAGAGTCCTGGCGACAATCTACTTTTGCTTTTTGGTTGCGTTACGCCCGGGAAGGAGAGTCCTGGCGACAATCTACTTTTGCTTTTTGGTTGCGTTACGCCCGGGAAGGAGAGTCCTGGCGACAATCTACTTTTGCTTTTTGGTTGCGTTACGCCCGGGAAGGAGAGTCCTGGCGACAATCTACTTTTGCTTTTTGCAGAAGTTACACCCGGGAAGGAGAGTCCTGGCGACAATCTACTTTTGCTTTTTGCACAAGTTACACCCGGGAAGGAGAGTCCTGGAGACAATCTACTTTTGCTTTTTGCACAAGTTACACCCGGGAAGGAGTGTCCTGGCGACAATCTACTTTTGCTTTTTGCACAAGTTACACCCGGGAAGGAGAGTCCTGGCGAAAATCTACTTTTGCCTTTTGCACAAGTTACACCCGGGAAGGAGAGTCCCGGCGACAATCTACTTTTGCTTTTTGCACAAGTTACGCCGGGAAGGAGAGTCCCGGCGACAATCTACTTTTGCTTTTTTCACACGTTACGCCCGGGAAGGAGAGTCCCGGCGACAATCTACTTTTGCTTTTTGCCCAAGTTACGCCCGGGAAGGAGAGTCCCGGCGACAATCTACTTTTGCTTTTTGCCCAAGTTACACCCGGGAAGGAGAGTCCCGGCGACAATCTACTTTTGCTTTTCGCCCAAGTTACACCCGGGAAGGAGAGTCCCGGCGACAATCTACTTTTGCTTTTTGCCCAAGTTACACCCGGGAAGGAGAGTCCCGGCGACAATCTACTTTTGCTTTTTGCCCAAGTTACGCCCGGGAAGGAGAGTCCCGGCGACAATCTACTTTTGCTTTTTGCCCAAGTTACGCCCGGGAAGGAGAGTCCCGGCGACAATCTACTTTTGCTTTTTGCCCAAGTTACGCCCGGGAAGGAGAGTCCCGACGACAATCTACTTTTGCTTTTTGCCCAAGTTACACCGGGGAAGGAGAGTCCCGGCGACAATCTACTTTTGCTTTTTGCCCAAGTTACACCGGGGAAGGAGAGTCCCGGCGACAATCTACTTTTGTTTTTTGCCCAAGTTACACCGGGGAAGGAGAGTTCCGGCGACAATCTACTTTTGCTTTTTGCCCAAGTTACGCCCGGGAAGGAGAGTCCCGGCGACAATCTACTTTTGCTTTTTGCCCAAGTTACGCCCGGGAAGGAGAGTCCCAGCGACAATCTACTTTTGCTTTTTGCCCAAGTTACGCCCGCGAAGGAGAGTCCTGGCGACAATCTACTTTTGCTTTTTGCCCAAGTTACGCCCGGGAAGGAGAGTCCTGGCGACAATCTACTTTTGCTTTTTGCCCAAGTTACTCCCGGGAAGGAGAGTCCTGGCGACAATCTACTTTTGCTTTTTGCCCAAGTTACGCCCGGGACGGAGAGTCCCGGCGACAATTTTTGGAGTGGGTTCGAGGCTTTGTCCTTGAACCCCAAAATCTAAACGCTACCTCTCAACAACCACAGAACCCTGAAACATCGGACTCCATCAAGGAAGTCAACACCGTTTCATGAGTTTAGAGTTTACATATATTCTTAATGCGGTTGAATGTCTTTATATTTATAGAATTAGTAAAACACTTCAATTTGATAATCTAGCATTTCGTATTAGAATATTTTTCAACTAACAGACCCGCTACTGACTTCATGTACAATTTTTATAAATATTAATACCTACTTTTGCGCATTGTTTGGAAAACAGAGACTTCCGAGATAGCCTGCAATGGCAGGTGTGTGGGAACATACAGTCTCATGAAGGTGGAGAGAAGGAAGTCTTAATTTTTGGAGTGGGTTCGAGGCTTTGTCCTTGAACCCCAAAATCTAAACGCTACTTTTCAAGAGCCACAGGACCCTGAAACATCGGCCTCCATCAAGGAAGTCAAGACTGTTTCATGAGTTTAGAGTTTACATCTACTTTTAATGCGTTTAAATGTATTTAATATAAATATTAATACCTACTTTTGCTTTTTGGGCTCGACACACCTCCGGGAGGGAGATTCCCGGCGACAATTTTTGGAGTGGGTTCGAGGCTTTGTCCTTGAACCCCAAAATCTAAACGCTACTTTTCAAGAGCTTAAACATATTTACATTTACAGAATTGGTAAAACACTTCAATTTGATAACCTAGCATTTCGTATTAGAATATTTTTCAACTAATAGACCACCTACTGACTTCACGTACAATTTTTATAAATATTAATACCTACTTTTGCTTTTTGGGCTCGACACACCTCCGGGAGGGAGATTCCCGGCGACAATTTTTGGAGTGGGTTCGAGGCTTTGTCCTTGAACCCCAAAATCTAAACGCTACTTTTCAAGAGCTTAAACATATTTACATTTACAGAATTGGTCAAACACTTCAATTTGATAACCTAGCATTTCGTATTAGAATATTTTTCAACTAATAGACCACCTACTGACTTCACGTACAATTTTTATAAATATTAATACCTACTTTTGCTTTTTGGGCTCAAGACACCTCCGGGAGGGAGATTCCCGGCGACAATTTTTGGAGAAGGTTCGAGGCTTTGTCCTTGAACCCCAAAATCTAAACGCTACTTTTCAAGAGCTTAAATATATTTACTTTTACAGAATTGGTAAAACACTTCAATTTGATAACCTAGCATTTCGTATCAGAATATTTTTCAACTAATAGACCATCTACTGACTTCACGTACAATTTTTATAAATAATAATACCTACTTTTGCGCGCGTGGGCCCTCTCCGGGTAGGAGAATTTCGGCGTAAATTTTTGGAGTGGGTTCGAGGTTCTGTCCTTGAACCCCAAAATCTAAACGCTACTTTTCAAGAGCTTCAGTACTCTGAAACATCGGACTCCATCAAGGAAGTCAACACTGTTTCATGAGTTTAGAGTTTACATCTACTTTTAATGCGTCTAAATATCATTACATTTATAGAATTGGTAAAACCCTTCAATTTGATAACCTAGCATTTCGTATTGGAATAGTTTTCAACTAATAGACCATCTACTGACTTCACGTACAATTTTTATAAATGATAATACCTACTTTTGTTCTTTTAAGGTTGGAAGACAAGGCTCCAGAGACGCTGGTTCCCCTAAGAGACTAGAACAGCCTGCATATGCATGTGTGTGTGGGCCCACACCGTCTCTCGTAGAGCCAAATTTTTGGAGTGGGAAGACTCCAGAGACAGCCTGCATTTGCAGGTGTGTGGGCCCACACTGTTTACTGAAGGTGGAGTCTAATTTTTGGAGTGGGTTCGAGGCCTGTCCTTGAGCCCCAAAATCTAAACGCTACTTTTCAAGAGCAACAGGAACCTGAAACACTGGACTCCATCAAGGAAGTCAAGACTGTTTCATGAGTTTAGAGTTTACATCTATTTTTAATGCGTTTAAATATCTTTATATTTATAGAATTGGTAAAACAGTTCAATTTGATAACCTAGCATTTCATATTACAGTATTTTCAACGAATGTACCAACTATTGAATTGTCTTACAATTTTTATGCATGAAAATACTTATTTTCGATGATCATTGGGTTGCTCCGAAGCGTCCAGCTGTGGACATTCTTGTTTCTTATTTTTTAAGTGGATTTTAGATGCTTTTTTAATCCATTAATTTACACCCGCTTCTCAACAGAAGCGCCTATGAGACTAATACAATAATATATTTTGCATATGATTTTCTGTCCATGTCATTTCAGTTTACTGCGCTATTAAATACTAAAATCTACATTCAATGAACAACTTTGGTCATTCAAATGATTAATTGTTTTATTAGATTTTAGGTTTCTGCTTTAAAATCCGTAATTTTTGACCTGGTGTCTTCAACAGAAGCACCTCTCAGACTGACACATTAATATAATTTGTATACTATTTTCGATGTCATTTCAGTTTTCTACACCTATTGAAAACTAAAAACTAAGCTCCGTATCCCGACTATCCAAACTGTCGTGCGCCGACCTCACATCCACATGTGGCTATCATATAGGTGAATGATTATCCAGCCAGTATAGGAGTGATATGTGGTCAGCATGTCGGGTCCCCCAGGCTTCTTGATCTGAAGGTGCAACCCACTTTTAACGAAAGTACCAACTATTGGCACCTCGTCCCCATTTTATAAATAATAATGTTTATGATCGTAAGGTATATTTATATGCCGATAGGGTTACCCATGCCGGACTGGTCGAAGGTGATAAGCCAGACGAAAAAAGTACCTTGGGCGAAAGAGTGACGATCTTTCACCGTAAAAATACAACCGTCAAGAAATGCGGACATGGGTTCATCTGGGGTAAAATTTTCCGGAGGTCAAATAGTCCCCCATTCGGTTCTCCGGGCGGGGACTACTTCAGGGAACCCATGCCAAAGGCTCAAACACAGGGACATGTTCCTAGGAACATGGAATGTTAGGACTTTATACAATAGCGGGGCACTAGAGATATTAACGCAGGAATTGGATAAATCGCCCTTGGATATAGTCGCTTTACAGGAAGTTAGGTGGCCAGGAGAAGGTAGTCAGGAATCAGGAAGCTTTGCATTATACTATGGGGGTGCAGAAAGACCTGCATTTGGAACGGGTTTTTTAGTCAGAAGGAGGATCCTATCCGCTATCCGAGATATTAAATTTGTTAGTGATAGGATATCATACATAATTCTAAAGGGTAAACGACATGATTTTATAATTGTAAATGTACATGCCCCCACAGAAGATAAAGATGACAAGATCAAGGATGAGTTCTATGAAGAATTAGAATGCTTATTTGATAGCCTTTCACGATATCATATGAAAATTGTCTTAGGAGATTTTAATGCAAAAGTGGGGCGGGAAGATATATTCAAACTAACAATAGGCAAATTCAGTCTTCATGAAGATAGTAACGACAACGGGGTTAGATTAGTCACATTTGCCACATCAAAGAATCTCATTGTTAAGAGCACAACATTTCAGCATAAGGATATTCATAAATACACCTGGACGTCCCCAGGTGGAGAAACTCGGAACCAGATAGATCATGTATTAGTGGATAAACGCTGGCACAGTAGCATCATTGATGTTAGATCAGTTAGAGGGACAGACTGCAATTCGGATCATCATCTGGTCAGAGTGAAAATCAGACAACGGCTATCGCTTATGAGAGGAACGAACGCTAAAGATGATTCTGTAAAATATGAATTAAAAAACTTGAAAAATGATGAAATGCGGCAAGAATACCAAATCAAAATAGCTAATAGATTTGAAGTACTGGAATCTTCAGATGACAATGTGGCAAACGAAGAAGAAACTGATATAAATAAAGAATGGGAGGCTATAAGAGATACTATTAAATTGTCAGCATCAGAAAGCATTGGTTGTTTAAAAAAGAGGCAAAACAAGAAATGGTTTGATGAGGAATGTGCCGACATTGTAAAGAAAAGAAAGCTAGCAAAAATGAAATGGTTACACGATCCAAATGAGGTAAATTTAGAGCAATTGGATAGTGTTAGGCGTGAAACCACCAATTTACTAAAGAGTAAAAAGAGGGAATATTTGAGAGAGAAGATTAATGATCTTGAAATGAATGCAAAAAATAGGAACATTAGAGAATTATATCAGGGAATTAGTATAGAGAAGAAAGGGTTTCAGGCTAGAACAAAACATAATTCGGAATGAAAATGGGGATATGATTGCAGATTTCTAGGAGTATATTAAATAGATGGAAAGGTTACTTTAATCAGCTATTAAATGTACATACAGAACAGGACATTGAGAAGGATAAGTTACAGACAGCAGAAATGCTAGTCGCAGAGCCAAGTGCATTAGAGGTTGAAATGGCGATTGAAAAATTGAAGATGTATAAAGCATCAGGTTCAGATGAGATCCCAGCAGAACTGATAAAATCAGGGGGAGGAAAATTGATGGACAAGATACGCTGGTTGCTTAGTATGATTTGGGAAAAAGAAGCTCTTCCAGATGAATGGAAGGAATCAATTATCGTACCAATTTATAAGAAAGGAGATAAAACTGATTGCAACAACTACAGGGGCATCTCATTACTTTCAACTTCGTACAAAATTCTAACAAATATATTAGTAAGCAGACTTACTCCCTATATTGATGACATTCTAGGAGACCATCAATGTGCATTTAGAAGAAACAGGTCTACAACAGATCAGATTTTCAGTATAAGACAGATTTTAGAGAAGAAATGGGAATATAATGGTACTGTACATCAACTATATGTAGACTTCAAAAAAGCATATGATTCATTAAGAGGAGAAGTTATATAGTATCCTGCTGGAGTTCGGAATTCCTAAAAAGTTGGTTAGACTTATACGAATGTGTCTAAATGGCTCAAAGAGTAGGGTGCGTGTAGGCAAACATTTTTCAGGACACTTTTGAAATCCAGAATGGGTTGAAGCAAGGAGATGCACTATCTCCTCTACTATTTAATTTTGTACTAGAGCATGCCATTAAATCTTTAGAGAATGAGGAAGGCTTGCAAACTCAATGGTATTAATAAGATGTTAGTTTATGCTGATGATGTAGTACTACTGGCCGATAGCGAGGAGATACTAAAGGCCAACACGCACACACTATTGAGTAACACTAAGAAATTAGGACTGGAAGTAAATATCACTAAAACTAAATATATGGTCACAAGTATAGAAATTCAGTATATAATGGAAATGGACAGCTAATGACAAATGAGGGAAATTTTGAGGAAGTGGCTGAATTCAAATACCTAGGAACAATAATCACAAATAGGAATGAGATGCACAAAGAAATTAAACATAGGCTCAATTCTGGAAATGCATGCTATTATGCATTGCAGAGACTTTTGATGTCCCAACTCCTTTCAAAAAAACGTTAAGCTGAAAATATATAAAACTATTATTCTACCAGTTATATTATATGGGTGCGAAACATGGACTGTTACTTTAAGGGAGGAAAGGAGATTACGAGTGTTTGAGAATAAAGTTCTTAGGAAAATTTTTGGACCAAAGAGAGATGAAAGAGACAGGTGAATGGAGAAGACTACATAACAATGAACTACATGGTCTTTATAGGAAGCCAGATATAATAAGAACAGTTAAGTCTCATAGACTGCGATGGGCGAGGACATGTTTGCACGTATGGGGAATGAAAGACGTGCATGAAGCTTCTTGTAGGAAAGCCAGAGGGAAAACGCCCAGTTGGTAGGCCAAGAATGAGGTGGGAGAACAACATTAACTATGATTTGAGGAAGTAGATTATACAGGGAATGATTGGAAAGCATTAGCTCAGGATAGGGATGTATGGAGAGCTTATGTCCGCGCGGCCATGAACCTTCGGGTTCGATAGTGCCAGTGAGTAAGTAAGTAAGTAAGGTATATTTATATGAACACGTAGAAAATAAACAAATATTAATTAGAAATTACGTTCTTGCCTTAGAAACAATTTTTGTATTGTATTTTAGGTTCTTGCCTTTAAAAATTTAATAACATTTTAAAGAGATAAGTTACACCCGGCTTCTTACAAGATAATACATAAGTAGCCATGAGACATCTCAGTTGAAATAAACACTGTGCAGTGTATAAGAGGTTGAGATCAGATTTAGACACCACAGCCGCAATAATTTATATCAAATTAGATATAGGCTGATACAGGGAATACATTTTAAGAGGAAATCTCGCATCATTCTGCCGCCGCGACCAGACTGTTGAAATTTCTTAAATAAATCTAAAATAAATGGTAATAAGTCTCTATGTGTAGGCCTATTTTTATTATAATCGAATTAGTTCAGTTATTTGTGTTTTGTAGCTTCTAACCGTCTTCATTTGCCGGTAGTAACGGAACACGCTCCCCGGCAGTGCAAGCACAATAGTGTGAGAGCCGCTGCAACGCTGTAAAAAGGTTTCCGCTTAAAGTGGATTCCCTGTATAAAGAACCCACCATTTAAAATAAAGATGGCTCAAGAACTAAAAAACATAACCTTATCATGATTGGTATCAAACTAACATAAATTCATAAGCTATACAATAACATAATTAAAATGTGAATCTAATAGCATAATCACAATCTTCTAATACTCGTTAATAAAATACCAATTATCGAAAGATTAAATCCGGTCATTAATCAGTGGGAAATCCTTTAAACTAGAGTGACAGCATCGGTCCCCACGTGACATCAACCTCAAAGATAAGTATTGTTTCAAATCACTCCAGATTGAGGTAACTCACCAGGTCCACCAGACCTGCGGCATACAGCTGGAAGTCTCAAGATGACTCAATGCCAGTGACATAGAAAAACCCGGGTAAGGATTGGGAATAAACTTGACAACGCCACAGGGGTGTTATCTAAAAATACTCGAAAATAATTCCATTGAAAATACACCCACTGTGGTCAATTAAGTCCAAAGGTAGCCAATCAGAAACATTGTAAGAACAATCTTTGCAGGCGTTCGCGAGGAATGAATTATCTGGAAGGAGGAAACATATCCTATTTAAGGACAGGTTGTAATAATTCGGGACACAACTGTCTCTTTCTGTTACAAACTGCGCATAATATGCTCTGACGTCACAATGATGACGAATGTATGACGTATTGTATATAAGGTTTGTATTGTAATGCAGCTCCTATACAAAGTTTATTAGCAAACATATATATATCAGGTTTATATATTGTATAACTAAACAACTGATGAAAGCCTATATAGGCAATTTTCATTAGTAAATAAATCCATCGACCCCGGCGCGGTTTGAACCCGCGGGACCTGAGGCAAGGAACATACTCACTTGTTCATCTCGGCCGACAATATGGAGAAATGGTAGAATTCAATTTGTAGCTGGAGAAAAACCTGCCCAAGCTCCGTTTCGTCCGCCACTACCCTCTAGGAGTGATTGAGACTCGATCTCGAGACCACAGCGATGACAGGTGTATGTCAAACTGCTTGCGCCACGGAGCCGCCAAAACTATGAAGTATTAATAAACATTCACGTTAATATATTTAATATTTTGTACTTAAATGTACTAAAGTATATTTTAATGACAGCTCCCGATTTGTGTCCAATTTGTAGAAATATTTGTTCCGAACTCTTTACTGCAGCTACTTGATTAAAAACATGAAGATAGTTTCCATGGTTACCGCTGTATTGTTATAGGTTAATGTGTTTATTGCAATGAGAATCACAATGCCACCGGGATATGTAATGACTAGAGCGAGGATTTTTATGAAATTTCACGTTTTAAACTGTTAGAGAGCACTGAGACGAAGTATCTTTACATTTTATGATGTGCAGAATCAAATAAGACCCAACATATTTTTTCATATTTTTTATAATATTTTGGAAAAATGTTTATATTTTAGTAAACATTTAATATTCCCTCATATTTTTCAACGTACAATTTTTTTAAAAATAAAATTTCTTATAATTGGTTAAATCATTTTTTAAGTAAATATTATTCAAATAAACTAAAATTATAACGAATCAAATCAATATTATTAGAGAAGAAAACAATTAGAAACCATCAATTAATCTACTGAAAATCAAATTTCAAAGAAAGGGTTTTAATATGATTATCTTGAAGATCATCCTAATTCCGGACATGGGTGCGAAACATGGACTCTTACTTTAAGGGAGGAAAGGAGATTACGAGTATTTGAGAATAAAGTACTTAGGAAAATGTTTGGACCAAAGAGAGATGAACAGACAGGTGAATGGAGAAGACTACATAACAGTGAACTACATGGTCTTTATAGGAAGCCAGATATAATAAGAACAGTTAAGTCTCGTAGACTGCGATGGGCAGGACATGTTGCGCGTATGGGGAATGAAAGACTTGCATGAAAGCTTCTTGTAGGAAAGCCAGAGGGAAAACGCCCAGGTGGTAGACCAAGAATTAGGTGGGAGAATAACATTAACTATGATTTGAGGGAAGTAGATTATACAGGGAATGATTGGAAAGCATTAGCTCAGGATAGGGATGTATGGAGAGCTTATGTCCGCGCGGCCATGAACCTACGGGTTCGACAGTGTCAGTGAGTAAGTAAGTAAAAATATTAAAACCGAGATAATTATATGGAAAACCAAAGCTCGGATTTTCGAGAAATAACATTTTTTAAGAGTAATTGAGAATTTATATTTAGATCCCACATCATCAGCATAGTACATTCACGAATTTAGGCCATTTGTTGACCTGTTACGGCCTCAAGAGAAACACCATCCAAAAGTCTTTTTTGAGTGGACGTCCTGGTCTTCTTCTTCCTGCATGTTGATATCTTAACATTTGTTTCGGGTATTCTGTGATCTTCCATTCGATGAACATGTTGCATCCATCTTGACTTATAATCATAAATTTTGTTTTCTAAAGGTTCCATGTGTAATTCTTTTAAGATGTCTTCATTTTTTGTGATCTAGTAGTGTGTATCCTGCAGTCCTCCGAGGTATTTAGATCACCCATCGAAAACCAAAAAAGGAAAAATAAAAAAATCATTACTTGGATTTAAAGTTGCTAAACGTTCCTCCTGGAATGCAAATAATGCATAACTCACCCACTGTCGAACCCGTAGGTTCATGGTCATAAGCTCTCCATACATCCCTATCCTGAGCTGATGTTTTTCAATCATTCCCTGTATAATCTTCTTCCCTCAAATCATAGTTAATGTTATTTTCCCACCTCATTCTTGGTCTACCAACTGGGCGTTTTCCCCTCTGGCTTTCCTACAAGAAGCTTCCATGCAAGTCTTTGATTCCCCATACGTGCAACATGTCCTGCCCATCGCAGTCATGAGATTTAAATATTCTTATTATATCTGGCTTCCTATAAAGACCATGTAGTTCATTGTTATGTAGTCTTCTCCATTCACCTGTCTGTTCATCTCTCTTTGGTCCAAAAATTTTCCTAAGAACTTTATTCTCAAATACTTGTAATCTCATTTCCTCCCTTAAAGTAAGAACCCATATTTTGCATCCATATAATGTAAGTAGTAAAACAATAGTTTTATATATTTTCAGTTTAACGTTTTTTTTTAAAGGAGTTGGGAAGTCAAGAATCCCTGCAATGCATAATAGCACGCATTTCCAGAATTGCGCCTATGTTTAATTTCTTTGTGCATCTCATTCCTATTTGTGATTATTATTATTATTATTATTATTATTATTATTATTATTATTATTATTATTATAGTCATACGTATCTTATTTTGAGATCCCGACTAAAAAGAACCACCAGCGCGTAAATCTCTATGGATGTCTATGGTTAAAATCTAGGTTCAGATGTATTTAATTTCTCTTATTGATCAAAAATTATAATTTTTAATCTAGACAGCTAACATTACTGGGATATTGCCTTCACTATATATATATATATATATATATATATATAGGGGCCTATATATATGGAATGATATGAAAAATAAATGCCTGGACGGGATTCGAACCCGGATCTCTGAGTCTGTACCTCAGCGTGATATCCATTACACTACCAGGCGAATCAAATTCAAACACTTATTTTTCTTATATATGTATTATATTCTCCATTTTTACTAGATGTCGCTAGAACTCGGTCTTCACTGCCATCTAGTAGCTGACTATAACATGTAAGCAAATTAAAGAGAATATTTTTACCTTATAGCAGTGACGCTTTATAGATGTTATAATTAAATGTTTAACATTGAGCAATGCAAACTTAATATGGAATGATAAGAAAAGTAAATGCCTGTACGGGATTCGAACCCGGATCTCTGAGTCTGTACCTCAGCGTGATATCCATTACACTACCAGGCGAATCCAATTCAAAAACTTATTTTTTAATAATGGAGAATATAATACATATATAAAAAAAATAAGTGTTTGAATTGGATTCGCCTGGTAGTGTAATGGATATCACGCTGAGGTACAGACTCAGAGATCCGGGTTCGAATCCCGTCCAGGCATTTATTTTTCTTATCATTCCATATTAAGCTTGCATTGCTCAATGTTAAACATTTAATTATATATATATATATATATATATATATATATATATATAGTTCTTCTTGGTTTGGACAAGGAAAATAAAAGCTATAATTACTGTTACATCCTCAGATGTAGAAATCCAACATGTAGTTATATCAACATTAATAAAGTAATGATAATTGTTATATCTCACAACGAGGAGGAAATGACAGAACGTTGTGTGAAATCCCTTAGTGTTTCTGTAAGTTAAGATAAACGCTTCTGATTTCAACATTATCGTAAGTGGGAAGGATGTTGATGATGATAAGAATGATGATGATGGCCATATGATTTCGGGGACCACTTGGGCCTTAAAATTTTCCTGACATTTGTCTTACAGGTGAGGAAAAACCCCGATAAAAACCTCACCCAGAAAAACTGCCCCGACCGGGGATCGAACCCGGGCCCGCTGCGTGACAAGGCAGCACGCTACCTCGAGACCACTGCGGTGGACACAACACATATAGGCCTACAAAAAACAACTTACTTACTTACTCACTGGCACTATCGAACCCGTAGGTTCATGGCCGCGCGGACATAAGCTCTCCATACATCCCTATCCTGAGCTAATGCTTTCCAATCATTCCCTGTATAATCTACTTCCCTCAAATCATAGTTAATATTATTCTCCCACCTCATTCTTGGTCTACCAACTGGTCTTCCCTCTGGCTTTGCTACAAGAAGCTTCCATACAAGTATTTCATTTCCCATACGTGCAACATGTCCTGCTCATCGCAGTCTACGAGACTTAACTGTTCTTATTATATCTGGCTTCCTATAAATACCATGTAGTTAATTGCCTTTGGCATGGGTTCCCTGATGAGCTACAAGCCGGAGGGTCGAGGGGTCAAGTCCCGTTGGGGCCAGGATTTTTAAACTGACCCAAACCCTCTGGCGGCACTATGGCCCTGGGGTCGACTCAGCCTCTAACGGAAATGAGTACCAGACGCTTGTTCTGGGGGTAAAGGCGGCCGTCACGCAGGGCTGACAACCCGGCAGACATAAAGTGCCGATTGTCTCGAAAAAGTGGGAGCCTTAACTTCCTACTACCCCCAAGGTCTCCGGGCCTGTTGTGGGATCACTTTACTTTTAGGGGGCACGCCGTAGCGTACTGGTTAAGGTACTAAGCTACAAGCCGGAGGGTCGAGGGTTCAAGTCCCGTTGGGGTCAGGATTTTTAAACTGACCCAAACCCTCTGGCGGCACTATGGCCCTGGGGTCGACTCAGCCTATAACGGAAACGAGTACCAGACGCTTGTTCTGGGGGTAGACGGCCGTCACGCAGGGCTGACAACCCGGCTGACATAAAGTGCCGATTGTCAGGAAAAAGTGGGAGCCTTAACCTTTTACTACCCCAAGGGCCTCCGGGCCTGTTGTGGGAACACTTTACTTTACTTATACATTTTTCCGGTACCCATGTTCACAGTTAACTACACATTTGTTTCAACACATTTTTCCATTCTTGTCTGTTCATCCATATATCTTCTTCTATTTCCCATTCCGTCTTAGTTTCATTGATTCCCTGAATCCACGTAATATTTGGTCTACCCTTCTTTTTCCTTCCCTGTGGTTCCCAATCCATGATTATCTTAGGTAGTCTTCCTTCTTCCATCCTTTTAATGTGTCCGTTCCAATTTAATTGTTTCTTCTTTATAAAATCTAATATTGAATATTGTACCTGCATTTTTTCTTTTATATATGAATTTCTGATTTTATCCTTCCTGGATATTCTTGTAGCACGTCTCCAGTACCCCATTTCAGTGGCGAGTCATTTTCTTTTCATTTGAGCATTTAAAGCCCACACATCAGCTCCATAGGTAATAATGCTTCTGATTATTGTATTAAAATAGTTTTTTAAAATAATAATAATAATAATAATAATAATAATAATAATAATAATTTTTCTTTCTATTTCAGGTAAGTTCACTGAATGCTGCAAAGGATGTGATGTTCAGTACAAGATAATTTCAGTGGTTACACTGGCTTCGTAAGTAACTTCTATATTAATTGTTATTTTAGTTTTGATCTTGATTTATTAACATTTTAGTCGTACTGTACTTGTAACCATTATATAATTTTTTGAATTTGTGATCAGATTTCAGGATTTTCATTGCTTTTGTATTACCGATCCGTTATAGCTTATCATATGACTTTTAGATTTAGATTTTAGATTTAGATTTATTTAGCCTGGTGGAGTTAAGGCCATGTGGCCTTCTCTTCACCAGGACAAGCATATATTACATCAGAATATAACAATCTTAATTAACTCTAATATTAAACACTAAATAAAAATTTGATCAAAAAGATAATATCTATTATATTACGATCTATAATGCAACCAGTTAATGTTAGTTAAAATTAAGACTAAAACTAATAATAAAATGTATACAAGCAACACATATTAAATTGTTCCTGTCTAATGTATATAAAAACAAAGGAAAATAATGAGATATAGAGAACTAATTTTACGATTATACAATATTTAAAACAAAACAAATAAAAATATTTGTTATTCTTAATATTATTTTCATAAATAATTAAATATATTAATATTGCTAAAAGAATATTATCAGGGAGGTGTATAAGTTAGTTTGTTATTAAATAATTCTTTAGTTTGTTTTTGAAGGATGTTATAATTTGACAGTCTCTGACATAGGTCGGAAGGGAATTCCTTGTTTTGGTAAGTGAGACCGTAAAAGATAATGAATAATATACAGTGTGATGAGGAGGGATATAAAGGACAATGTGCTGATGGGATCGAGTGTCAAGATTATGTGTGTCGGATAGTCTGATGAAGCGGCGTGATAAATAATTAGGCGATGATGTGTGAACTATTTTATAGAGAAGGGATAAGGAGTGAACAGTTCTACGATCTCTTAGACGAACCCACGATAATTGTTCCAGGGACTGTGTAACATGGTCAAATTTGCGAATACCACAAATAAAACGTGCGCAAGAATTATGAACACGTTGAAGTCTTTTATACCTCGATAAGAGTACTTAGTCCTGATAAAGAGCGAAGTTATCGATATAAACTCAAATACTCGTAGTATGTCTTAAACTAGGGCCGATACAACAAAAACGAAACAATTAATAAGCACATGTGAAATGCAGATCATACGAAACTATTCAGGGATAAACATTACGGGAAACCACCAAGTTACTAAAGAGTAAAAAGAGGGAATATTTGAGAGAGAAGATTAATGATCTTGAAATGAATGCAAAAAATAGGAACATTAGAGAATTATATCAGGGAATTAGTATACAGAAGAAAGGGTTTCATGCTAGAACAAACATATTTTTCATTTTGATAACGTTCGAAGAGAGCATATATATATATTAATGAATGTATGTATGTCTGTCTGTCTGTATATCCTTTTGCGTTGCCATGCCGTTCATCCGATTGTGATCGGGCATTTTGAAAACTGTTCAGGAGTTTCCCGGGAAGGTTTTAGGCTATAAGAGAGTTGTAATAACAATCCCTTCACCCTTGAAATCACCCTTTGTAGAGAACATGTTTTCGGAACTTTTTGGACGCTTAAATGGCTTACGCTGTCTAAACCATAACATATACATCAAATTAATGTACACAGAATTGGATATCACAAAAAATATCTAGATTCCCGGGCAAGCGTAGCAGCGCACAGCGGGTATTCTTTTACGGATAACTTTCAATAACCATTTTTATCTTTTAGCTCATCTATCGAAGAAGATAGGGATAAGTAGATTCCCGGGCAACGCCGGGTAATCAGCACGGGGTATCTAAAAAATAATTACGATATAAATGTATAATTATTTTACTTTTTGTTTATTAAACTAAACATAAAGATACATTTAATTTATTTAGGCGTAGGAACGCACGCCGGGTATCAGCTAGTGCTCTATAAATCTGAAAGTTATAATGCAGTAATGAAACGTGCAGAGTTAGTAATGAGATGCTGATAAATTTTTGTGGTTTGTTTTGAACGGTGGGAAGTTTTGAATTGTGTTAGAAGTGCATTTGGTTGTAGGAGTTTAGCAATTTTATTGCTTAAGTTGGCAACACAGTTCATTAAAGGAGAATCTGCACAGATGGGAAGAGTTTTACTGCCCAAGTTTGGCGCGGTTTCTTAACAAACTTTGTGTTTTATATCAGTTTTGTTAACTATAGACAGCTTACCTCAACCAATCTTCTTATTCCAAGAAAAAGCACAATCCCTTGCAACCCCAAGAAACGTACCAACCTCACGTATAATCAATATCATTATCTCTATTCTGATTTAGGAACCAACTCATTTTCATTGCGTTTCTAGCAAACAACTCAAAGTTTGTTTACAGTACTCACACAAAAATCGTCATTTTTAAGGGACTTATATAGTAAGTATCATAAAACAAGGGACTTATATAGTAAGTATCATAAAACAATTTTGGGAATTCTTGACGACACGTGACGCGAATAATTTTTCCAAGTTTCAATCGTACGCCATGCGCATGCGACAACAAAAGCGAAGCGGCTTACGACATGCAGGCAACATATACACGATGTTTATTCTTCTTCTTCTTCATCCAATCACATAGACCAGGCATGGAGAACTGGCGAATGAGGGGTAGTATGACATCTTCCTCATTCCACCTTTCATTGAACTCAAGACTGTTGTTATTGTCATCTGGGTATACCATGCAGTATCAGTGGCGACACAACCTTACAACCTGAAACATATGCACTAACCCTTCCACGTACTTTACGTATATCTGTGCAAACGTTTAAAGGGCACGTAGTAGACCGCTGACACTAATTTACCTATGTCAGGCTGATAGTACTCGTAGAGTGACGTAATATTGAGACAAGGGTGTCATCGTTTAATCTGGAGTGTGTTTTAGATTTGATATGATTTCTCAGCAATCAATTTTGAAATCCGATAACTAGCACGTACTGATTTCTCTGAAAGTGGTTGTCTGCTATCGTTTTGGAGTGTTTGCTGCTTAGATTATTTAAAAATCCCATCCCATCATTCCCTGTGTGAACAAAACATACAATGTCCCCTATGTCTATTATATTTAATTTATGAATTTGAACTCCATGCATGTTACCTAATGTATTGTAAAAGTATATATCATTAATATGCCCCTGTGATAATGTAGTTATATATTCCAAATCGTGTCTGTGCGTATTGATTTGCATGTGAAGATCTGAAATGTCGCGGGATATTATAGTTGTTCACATGACGGAACCGCGTAGAACACAACAAACAAACAACTTTCGTGCATTCTGAATGCAAAAATAATAATTTACCTAGTCCGTATTAAAATTATATTGCTGTTTAGAATTTGCCCGGCTCACGCTGGATTGAACGCCACTGACTCTCACTGTGTACCTGCGTCTCCAGTGCAGGTACAAATGAGTGGAATGAGTATTGGCGGGGAGGTTTGTTATGAGCTCTCGGAGACCAAGTTCCCCATGCCTGACATAGACCTATAGGCCTGTTACGATGTCACTGATGAATTTTGTATCCAGCGTTTCCTTGGACGGCCCAGAGAACTCTTCCTTGTTGGACAATAACGAAGCTGCTGCTTCAAATCCAAAATGGTGGTGTGAGGAGAAGTGAAGAAAGAGATGTCGGAGTAAGCATGTTAATAGGAAGGTAGTACCAATAATTACATGTAGACCGTGAAAGCCTGTAGCTATAAAGAATGTTGAACCATAAACTGAGTCTGCAATTGTAAATGGAGCTTCAAGGTATTCAAAAGCCTGAAGAGCTGTAAAGTATAAACCTAAAATAACTGTAAGGAATAAGCCCCTGGCCTTGGGAACTCTATCCGAACTCATTCGTCGCAAATGATTCATCCAGTTGTTCTGCTGTTATCGCCTCACTCTGATGGTTAACAGTTTATATAAAAGCGGGTGCCACGCGGCAATGCGATGTTGTCACGTTTTTCATAGCGCTATGGCCGTTTTTTACACAAGGACAGAAGACATTGATTATTTATGTTATTATATCATTTTTATGTTATTATTTGGTATTGTTTAAGTTTTAAAATTATATACGTTTTTTTTATTCATTAAATAATTTAATTCCAACATTATATAGCTTGTAGGTCTACATGAATTTAATATTCATACAAAATCATGCTGAAAATATTATATTTATTATTATTATTAACTTATTAACTGTTCGGTCTGAAATATTTTCGCATGGCCGCCACATGTTGAAATCACTTACATATTAAACTAATATCATATGTAGATATTGTATTATTATTGAAGCTTCAATAAATCACTGATAATTATACCATTAATTACGGTATACAATTTTATAACTGGATCGACTGTTCCACATCGTTCCGAGTTTTAAATGAAACTGAGGGAAGAATAGCAATGTGGCAACATCGTCGTAGTCGCGGCAGTCGAGATCTTTGTATTTTAAAAAACATATAACAGCTGCGGGGAAATAAAGCGAGCCGCTTGTTAGGCATCATAGTGAGGCGATAATATCTACGTATACATTCAATGACCGGTTCTAAACCTAGTTCCTTCAAGATATCATCATTGCGTTCAATGAACCTAAAAGTTAACCTAACGCAATTTAAGTATAGTCCACAGACAATGTGAATGAAAGCAGTAGGTATTTCATACTTAACACATTATAACATGAAGGATTGTACTATAACTTACCTTCATTTAGACGCTGAGCGGGCGTGTTAGTTCCGACTCTGACGGACACACTTACCTCACAGTGAACTAAGAAACATTAAAATATAAAGTAACTGAACTGAATAAGAAGAACAAATTTAATTACCGTAAAACACAAAATATAAAACATAAAATTGAATACAGATGTGTGTGACATCATGACTGTTCCTATATTCTCAGGTAATAAGCCATTTTATCGCTTGTAATTCCTCGAGCCCCCCTTCGTCTTTTGCTTTCATTGTTCTCGTCTGTGGACTGTACTCTACCCTGTGAAAGACCAACCTAAAAGTTAAGCTAACGCAATTTTAAGCATCCTAACCAGAGAAAGAATGCAACGCCCAAAAATAAATAGTAAGTTTTGAAATTCTGAAGTATATGTAGGCCCTAAACAGTTGATTAGTACACATTCTATGTTGGCTGCACTGGAACAGTCTTGGTTCTTGTATAGAATATTCGTTAAAATCAATATGGCTGCCAGTCTTCATGTTATGTATGTTGTTAAACGCATAAAACATATATTCAAATAATCGTTAGAAAACGTAAAAATCATTGTAAATGGTGGTGAATAGTTTCTTCTTCTTTTTACTTCTTCTTCCTCTACGCATGAAACCTGGCAGCTTGTTGCGTGTTCATTCACTACAGGTCCGGGGTATGGTGACGTCCTTCCATCGTAGTTGTGGTCTTTCTAAAGGCCTTTTCTGCTGAGGTGTCCAGTCACGTACTTTCTACTGTTCTCCATTCTATCTATGTGATCGTTCCAGTTTACTCTTCTATCATTTATCCAGAGGTTTATAGGTTCAATTTCACATTCTTCTCTAATAACAGAGCTGCAAATTTTCCTACGATTTTCCTTAAAACTTTCATTTCGGTTGTTTCATTGATTTGTTTTGTTTTTTGAGTTTCTATTCGGCATTCACAACCATATGTTAGAACTGGTCTTATGACAGATTTGTAAATTCTTACTTTTGTATCTATTCTTAAATTTTTATTTTTCCAAACAGTATTGTTTAAACATCCCGATATTTTGTTTGCATTATTTGTTTGATGGAGGATTCATCTGTTATTCTGTTGCTGCTATTAATTTCTATTCCTAAATATTTGAATTTCATGACTTGTTCTATAATTTTCCCTTCTATTTCTAATTTAACACGTCGTGGGTCCTTGGATATTGCCATTGATTTGGTTTTATTTGTTGAGATTTTCATGTTATATTTTTCTGCAGTGATTCTAAATTTGTGCAATAGCATTTGTAAATCATCTTCACTTTGTGCAATTAGAACTGTGTCATCAGCGTAGTTTATTATCTTCAGCTCTTTGTTACCTATTTTAATTTCTTTTCTAACTTCAAATTTTAGTTATTTGATGATTTTATCCATTATTAGTGTGAACAGTATGGGGCTTAATGGGGATAATTTGAAAAATGAAAATCTAAGAACAAAATTTGCAGGGATTTATGAAGAAATATAAAAAATTTGGAAATCACTCGTGGCATTACTTATGACTATTTAACTCATGCCCCAAATGGGAGTCAATGACCAATCACGTTTCAATGATTTCTGTATTACAACCAATCAGAGACGTGTTTCACGAAATAATTATCAACGTTAGGATTATCATATATTAAGCAAAGCTCCTCCTTTTTAATATTCTGAACAGGTCTGACCGTTATTTTGCAGTGACTGAGCCTATAACAAATACGGCTACCAGATTGTATATAATAGTGCTTACATGTCAACATTTGTAGCAATTGATTATACCACCAAAAAAAGAAAACCACTGTTTGCACTTTCTTAAATGTATACGACATCAAAAATGAATTAATATACAGATTGATGTGTTTCATTTTTTCTCCACTAGAGAGCATTCTTACAATATTGCGTTCCTTTGGCAATAAATAGTATGATCTGGTTGCAGTGATAAACAAAAGAAGCAGTAGAAGCGTAGGCTACCTATCGTTTCTCATTAGTTTTCAAACATCACCGTTTACTTTAAATATAAAAATATTTTTAAATAACTGTAGTTAAATAATGATTTGTGAGTAAACAGCTTTATTTTATTCGTTAAATAGTCCTAACAAATGCCACTCTTGATTTCCAAATTCTCTAGATAAATTCACTCCTCACTTCGTGAGTCGTGAATTTATCGATAATTTGGAAATCACTCGTGGCATTACTTATGAGAATTTTCACGTGTATTTTATTTATCGTTTGGTGAGTGCTCGCTGTTGGACCAACTGTACAGCAGTGCTGAATTATACTGAACCAGAGCATTACAAATGAGGTGTCTATATTTAGATCAATCTAGAGGGACGTCATAGCCCTTCTTCATAACTCGAAGCGCGAAGGGAGGGGGATGGGGAGAGAACGCAGGTGCTGGGTTTGTTGATCGATTCCCTTCTCAAAATGCAAAATGTTAAATTGTGAAGCATCTGAAGTTTGAACTATTTCCGTTATAAAATAAAAGAAAGAAGTTTAAATGGATTTAAAAGTTGATTACAAGGGAGATGGTCCGGTAATTAGGGAACATGGGTGATGATAATATAAGATTTTTAGATGTAAATAGAGACGACAATTTTAGTGGCTTTTTTTCTGACTATTTAACTCATGCCCCAAATGGGAGTCAATGACCAATCACGTTTCAATGAATTCTGTTTTATAACCAATCACAGTCGTGTTTCACCAAGATATATATCAATTTAAGTTTATCATATTAAAGATCAAGCTCTTCCTTTTTAATATTCTGAACAGGTCAGAGCATTATTTTGCAGTGACTGACTCTCTAAGAAATACGTTGAATATAACAATTTATATATTAAGACGTAAGAATCATGGAATGCATGTAGCTCCCAGATTGTATATATAGTGCACGAATGTAACCAGATAACGCTTGCGAGATATAACAGAAAAACATTTGTAGCAATTAATTATACCACAATAAAAAGAAACCACTGTTTGCACTTTCTTAAACGTAGTATTTCCCAGGTATTAACGTTCCAGAAA
The DNA here is from genome assembly GCA_030220185.1 of Diploptera punctata. Lineage (NCBI taxonomy): Eukaryota > Metazoa > Arthropoda > Insecta > Blattodea > Blaberidae > Diploptera > Diploptera punctata. Next base: position 290,219 of record JASPKZ010007947.1, on the reverse strand, counting down.
AATATAATTGGTATATTTACATCATAGGACATCAGAAATTAATAAGTAACCTATAATTTTGGTTATAAACGGTTTGATGTGTTTCATTTTTTCTCCACTAGGGTGCATTCTTACAATATTGCGATCCTTTGGCAATAAATAATATGACGAGGTTGCAGTGATGAACAAATGAAACATAATAAACGTTTCTCATTTGTTTTCAAATATCGCCATTTACATTAAATATATAAATATTTTAAAATAACTATATTTAAATAATGATTTGTTAGTAAACAGCTTAATTTTATTCGTTAAATAGTCCTAAAAAATGCCACTCTTGATTTCCAAATTCTGTAAATAAATTCACTCGTTACTTTGTGAATATATCGATAATTTGGAAATCACTCGCGGCACTACCTGTTATGATAAAATATTTAATTTAACAATTCAAAATTCAATATTTCTTTCTTTCTTCTTTTCTTCTGTTAAATTGTTCTTTCCCTTCCTTTCACTGCTTTCCGAAGGAATGAACGCGGACCTCATGGGGTTGTTCACATGAAAAGGGTGTTAAAAAAATGCATACCTTATGGTGAATTCCTGTACAACCATGTTATGTACATGGATACGAGGACATAAGCTCTCTATACATTCCTAACTTCAGATGATGTTTTCCAGTAATTTCCTGTATAATCCGCTTCTCTCAAATCATGATTATTAAAAATATTTCCGTATCCTGATCTAATATTTTTCAATCGTGTCCTGTATAATTCACCTCTTTCAAATCATAGGTTAGAGTTATTCTCCCACCTGATTCCTAGCCAACCCCTTGGGCGCTTTTCCTCACGTTTTCCTACAAGATCATCCCATGCCCCTTTTTTATTCCTTTTTCGTGCTACATGTTCAGACGATCGCAGTATACGAACCTTAACTTTTATTATACCATCTGGGTTTCCATAAAGATAATCTAGCTGTTATGCAGTTTCCTGTATTTACCTGTCTGTTCGTCTCTCTTTAGCCCAAAATTTTCCAAAGATCTTATTCTAAAATAGTGAAAATTACCCTACATCAACTATTGAAGCAATGGTGAAAATAACACCAGAATTTACAAGTGAGTCAGCATAGAGCATACGTTCTGCTCGTAATGGAATTTCAAATAAAGGATATCTATCGATATCGTGGAAAAAGCGGAAACTTGTGATTGAGTAGGGACATATATATTTGTCATAAATAAATAAGAAATGGAGGTTCCTAATTATCGGTACCGTCTTACGTTGTATTGAGTTTTATATTAAATACAGAGTTGTCCAAGAACGTTTCTATCGATAACAGTTCCTTACACGATTCAGTTATATGGCGGGTGAAAGTAGCACCACAGACCCCCCTCCCAATAGACGGTATCGGGGGGGGGGGTAATACCTTACGCAAATTTGTTTGTAATACAACTGTAACATAGACCAGAATTAATAGCTTCCAAGTACTTCAATAGTCCCGCGCCGTGGCTGAGTAGTTAAGGCAGGAAGCCTTGGCGCAGAGCTACGGGACTTGCGCTGGTTCGAGTCTCCATGGGGGAAGAAATTTTCTCATGGTATTTCGGCCAGTATGGGACCGGTGCCCACCCAGCATCGTGATGCATTTGGGTAGCTACAATAAGTAGCGGCTCCAGGTTGAGGAAACCAGCTATAACGGCTGGGGGACTCGACATGCTAACCACATGTCACCCCTACACTGGCTGTTGATCATCTACCTCTGTGATTGACACATGTGGATGTGAAGGGCCAGCAGCCGGCTGGTAAAAGGGCAGCCGCTGAAAAGTGGAAAGACCCTCAATCGGAATCGGAAAAAAAAATATAATGAAATTATTGAAACAAAGATTAGACAGGGTTTAATTCAAATTTAAATAATAAAATGTACTCACTTTTTTAAACCACTGATAATAAATACGCGAGAGTAAGTCAATTCACATTGTTGCTGCACAATTTTCTTTTTACAACAATGCACTTTCAGTATGAACGTAAACAAATGAATGAGTAATGCACATAAATTCCTTAGAGACAATTTATTTTATTTTGTTTAATTTAATTTATTTGTAACACATATTATACATACATTTTATTTTTCTGCTCTCCTTCTCTATAAGAACTTTAAGTATGCAAGATATCACACTCCTCCGTGCGTGCAATCTGCTTAAAAAGGGTGCAAAGTTTTTTCTTCACGCATTAATATGTAGATTTTAAAACACTCTTTCTAAAGGGAAACTCAAGCCTTAAAAACCTATATTTTAGGGTGATGTTGTAGCTTTGAATTTAATTTTTAAAAAAGTTTCTTACACTACAACATATATTCTATAGATACACCTGGCACGCAAAGCCTCCTGGTATTTAAGTAGGGATATTGTTGAAATATTATATCCAAGGAATGCCTTGCAGGTTGAAATTAATAATTGTCTAGATTTTAACGTTGCCATGGAAACGAGCATGCGCAGTTTGGATAAATGTTCCATATAAATGCATTGGTTGCGTTGCTATCTTAAGCAATATAATGGCCGTGTATTTTATATGAAATGACGTTTAATAAAGACAAAGCAAAACTCTCGCTCCGCTCTGCCTTTGTGAGAAAGTTCCTTCGTCTGGTTGAAATCGTTTTTGCTAGATTCCAGTCATTAAATCTTAACATTTATCACAAGGTGACACAAAATTTTCTTCCCTCGCAACATATTTTACTGGGAATTTCAGTTTTATATTCCTCTGGAAATACCTCTGGTAAGACATTACAACACGAGGTTGGGAAGTGGTTTTTACAGAAGCGAGGAAATCGATTATGCAATACGCTTCACAAACGTGCGTTGTGCACTATTTTTTGCACGATGGTGTTATCAAAATTATAATTAATAGTAAAATAATTTCTTTGTTGGAAATATTTGCGTTCATAATAAACAACTGACTAACGTTAACATTGTGACCAATGTTTATATGTTAAATGCTGAAAATAGTTTAGTTGAGACTACAGTAGGCCGTGACACAATCAGAAATAAAATGGCGGCAAGTACGTATTTATTGTTTTATATTGTTTCAAATAAAGTTCAGTTAATTTAAAATGCAGTGATTTGTTCCGTATAATGTATATTAACACAACGTATTATAAACCCAACTGGATTTCTTAGGCTTAAAGGACCCTCAGGAATGGAAAATCTGGTAGCGTTTATCTAGCCGAGCGTTAGAATGAGGATGTACAGTTATACATGTGTTGAAATAAACAAAAGAAGTCTTATTTTAAACTATTGTATAACTGTACATCCTCATTCTAACGCTCGGCTAGATAAACGCTACCAGATTTTCCAAGTCCTGAAGGTCCTTTAAGCCTAAGAAATCCAGTTGGGTTTATAATATTGGTTCGCAGCGGTGCCGATCATATAAATAATATATATATATTTTTTTTCTGATAGGGAAACGGACCCTTGCAAGCTTTCTGGACCGTTTGGAATACAATAAATATTAAAATTTTGTGATACGTACATTTTTTAGGTTAAAATCAGCAGTGTAAGATTTATGTAGCTTACTCACCCATCAACACCTCTGGTTGTCACACATCAACAGACCGAGACCCTCACTACCCCAGGGTTATATACTCAATTTGACCACTAGTTACCCTAACTGTACTCACTAACATTCCATGTCTAAACTCTATTTCAAAAGACTTTGCTTGAATAATTAAAATAATCTATAAATCAATTAAAAATCTATATAAAAGACTATGTATTCATAACACAACGTTTAAATATATATATATATATATATATATATATATATATATATATATATATATTATCAGAGGAAAAATTGGAGTAACAAGTTTAAATGAAGATATACAAAGATACCAACGAGAATGGAAAAATCATCTGAGGAGAATGGCAAGAAATAGACTTCCAAAATTGGCATTCCAATACACCCCAACTGGACATAGGGACCAAGGAAGACCAAAACATCGGTGGAAAGATCAAGACCATCTTCGCTAGGTTTACCGTACAGGCCACATGGCCTAAAACGAATTTGTTCATAATTACATATATATATATATATATATATATATATATATATACACACTAGACGTCCCGGCCACGCGTTGCTGTGGCTAAGGTATAGGTTAAAAATATAAATTAAGTTGCTGTCTTTCAGCCAGATTACTTAAAACTAATACTTACACACGAAATTAATAATATTGAAAAAAATTAACACTGAACACACTTAAATTATGAAATAATCAATATTTGTAATTCAATTGAAATTCGCGGTTGCAACAAAAAGCACAGCCATCTGGATCTCGCTTTGTTAAATAATAAACCAATTACCTTACCAAATTACCTTACACCTTCATCTGTTAGAATCGTATGGAACTCACAGATAATTATAACTCTTTGTTAAATAATAAAAAATAATAATTTGCAGTAAAAATTAATGCGACTATAAATTTAGTTATAAACTACCCTATGTCTCAAGTTGGATCAAACTGCACACAGTGTGCAAAATTTTATTAAAATCGGTTCAGTAGTTTAGGATTCCATCGCGGACAAACAACGTGACAAGAAATTTTTATATATTAAGATATATTGTTAGTAGTATAAATAAAGGACAGTGGTTTTACTTCCCGCAATAGGTAGGTAATTTGTAATATTACAGTATAGTTATTTATTTATTTACAGGTTGGCAAGCTCCAAATTTAGGAAATTGCTGTAAGTACGACAGAACGGACTATGGTGCAAAAATATAATGGAGGAAATGTTTGAAAAAAGGCGCAGTGAAGTTTGTGTTACACTAATAATCTATATATTAATACGCGAAAAAAAAACCGTTGTACTCATTTTTAAGCAGATTGCGTGCACGGAGGAGTGTGATATTTGGCATAATTAAAGTTGATATAGAGAAGGAGAGCAGAAAAATAAAATGTATGTATAATATGTGTTACAAATAAATAAAATTAACTTAAACAAAATAAAATAAATTGTGACATTGATTCAAAATTACAAAAATATAATAAAATGAATGGGGTAATACGAAGACATTTTGGTAAACAGAGGAGGACAGAGACAAAACTAAGATTACATAACATCACATCAAAAGCTGCTCTAAAAATACGGAAGTGAAATTTGGATTTTAAATAAAAGAAACTCTCATAAACTTCAAGTAAGCCAAATGCGCTTCTTACGATCATTGTTAGGAGTTAATAGACTGGATCACCAAAGGAACACTATTATCAGAGGAAAACTTGGAGTAGCAAGTTTAAATGAAGATATCCAAAGATACCAACAAGAATGGAAAAATCATCTGAGAAGAATGGCAAGAAATAGACTTCCAAAATTGGCATTCCAATATACCCCAACTGGACATAGGGACCAAGGAAGACCAAAACATCGGTGGAAAGATCAAGACCATCTTCGCTAGGTTTACCGTACAGGCCACATGGCCTAAAACGAATTTGTTCATGATGATGATGATGATGAAATAAATTGTCTCTAAGGAATTTATGTGTATTACTCATTGTTTACGTTCATACTGAAAGTGCATTGTTGTAAAAAGAAAATTGTGCAGCAACAATGTGAATTGACTTACTCTCGCGTATTTATTATTAGTGGTTTAAAAAAGTGTCGAACTTAAAAATTTAATGAATTGTGGTTGCATTTCGACCACTGGGCGAGCGCCACTAGTAATCATTAATTTATGATAATGTTGTGACTCGCTACCGGCAGATAGTTCTCACCTTATTTTCTTGTAACAAAACACAACAGATGATCGCGTAAAATTCAACAATAAATTTGTTTGATTCTTTGAACTTTCGCTTCAAAAAATTGCTGCAACAATTAATCTCACTTTACAGTTTATCCATCACACAATTATTTATAGTCTCTAATTCTTCGACTTACCACAGTTTTTTTTTTCGGTCATGCCTCATTGTGTCGCTGTCAAAACACAATTGCCTGACTCCTGACTCTCGTAACAGTTTATACAAGCAGAGAAAGGAAATTTCACGGAGTCCAGTCGAGATTTTTCTAGTATAGAAGCTTCTGGAGTCGAAGTCTCTGGAAAGGAGGGGTTCATGCGTAAAGAACCTTCCGGAAAGATAGTCTAAACGCATCGTTAATTTGCACGGGTGTTTCAACTCGCGAATCAATAACTCACGGATCTATTTGCACCAATGCGAGACCATTATTCTCGTCGTTCACCCGCGAAATTCAAACACTGCAAGTCATACATATAGATATATATACACACATAGTGTTCTGCCCTAGAGCAGGTCTTTCACTGCAAACTCAGCATTCTCCACTCTTTCCTTAACTCAACCTTCCTTTTTGTATCCGCAAACAAACTATATATTTTAACATTGTCTATCATCTGATGTCTATTTCTGCCTCCAACTTTTTTCCGTTGACCATTCCTTCTAGGGCATCCGTCAGCAGGCAGTTTCTTCTTAACCCGTGACCAATCCAATTTCTTTTACTCTTCTTTATGAGTTCCTGCATTGTTTTTCTTTCACCCACTCTGTCTAGCACAACTTTATTTTATTTTGTCTGCCCATTTTATACGTTCCATCCTTCTCCATATCCACATCTGAAAAGCTTCCAGTCGTTTTTAATCATTCCGTCGTAATGTCCAAGTCTCTGCACCATACAATGCTACACTCCACACATAGCACTTCACTAGCCTCTTTCATAATTATTTTGTCAAAGGTCCGCATAAAATGCTTGTCTTCTTGTTAAAACCTTCTTTTGTCATTAGTATCCTCTGCTTGAGGGGCACGCCGTAGCGTAGTGGTTAAGGCACTGAGCTACAAGCCGAAAGGTCGAAGGTTCAAGTCCCGATGTGTCAGGATTTTTAAACTGACCCAAACCTTCTGGCGGCACTATGGCCCTGGGGTCGACTCAGCCTCTAACGGAAATCAGTACCAGACGCTTGTTCTGGGGGTAAAGGCGGCCTTCACGCAGGGCTGACAACCCGGCTGACATCAAGTGCCGATTGTCCAGAAATAGTGGGAGCCTTAACCTCCTACTACCTCAAGGGCCTCCTGAGGCCTGTAGTGGGATCACTTTACTTTACTTATCCTCTGCTTGAACTTATTGACCAAATTATTTTTTTAGTTACGCTGATTTACCCATAGCAAGTGATGAGTGATCAATCTAGCGCCTCGATGAGACATCTAGTGGTTATCTAAGGTATTAATGAATGGGAAATGTTCGATAAATTTTGCACAGAGTACTTTTTATTCAGACTTGTGGTTCTTTTACGAGCCTAAAAATATCCAGAGTCACGATCCGCTCCTTAAAGTCCCTCCCGGAGGACTTGCTCCTTGGAATTTTCCATCTTAAAAGTCTATTGATCACGGCCGGGTTTGAACCCACGTCTGTTGGAACTTTAGGCAAGGAACATAACCGCGGTCCACTATCCACTAATAATGATCGGTTATAATACAAAATAAAACTCATGTTATGGGTCCATATGATTTATTATGGGATGACACCTGTTCTCATTTCTGTTCTTTATCAGGGGTCCTCATCTAGGGGATTTGTGGATGGCGACCACAAGGTGCCCAAGCTGAGCAAAACATTTCTTCCACTTACTTGTGTTTTGCACTCTTTTAACTTTACTATCTAACCTCTCTTGGTTAACTCTTGTTTTTTTCTTCGACCCCGACGCTATTAGGGCATCCGAGAGCTAGGCAGTCTTTCCTTTCTTCCATTTCTTCTTTCCTTTATTTTCTTTTCTTCTCCAGAAAAGCCTGACCAGAGGCTATAAGATGGCAGCCCCATCACTGGTCTTGCCTTCCTTTGACCAGCAACCAATCGAAGGGACTATTATTATGCTTTCAAGTCTTATACGAGAATTTCCCGGAAGGATCGGAAAATTTTCTATAGGATCGTAACAGGTCTTGGCCTAATACTTGGAAGGAAGAAGAAGAAATACTTTTAACCATTCCATTAACTTAGTAATACATAATAGGCCTAGGTATTTTTGCGTGCCACACGCCACCTGGGCCTTACAGTGTATTACCTGTCGGGAGAGGGATTTTAAACTATAAACCATAATACTTTTTTTGACCACATAATGTGCGAAGAAGTAAATAGCTTGATCCCACGTTGTGGTGACATTTTGAAGCAGTAATTATCTTCTTGCCCGATGTTGTAGTAACATTTTGAAGAAGGATTAGTGCCCCAAAAAGAATTACTGGTTCAAGTTAGGTTTAGTTTTCGGTAGAGCCGGATTCTTAGGGTCGGAAGTTGGTACGCTGGTTAGAAAAACACTTCAAAATTACTAAAAAAATGTTTCTTGTAGAAGTAATTTCACATTTATTCACTTTTTAGTTTCCAGCAGAGCAAGTAAATGTAGGTGCTATTATTCTTCACCGTCAATTAAAATTAAATTATTTTCTTTTCTTGAATCAATTATTCTTCTTGTATTAAATATCACATTTTATCAGGAGAACTCTTCTTGCTTCTATCTTTGTTAAAAGTTGTATGCAGAGTGACTAGTGTAATTCTTTTATAATTTTAAAGAACATTATTACATCACATAATGGTAATTTTAAATTCTATTGGTTAATAGACTTTAAATATAAGGTTTAAACTGATTTGTTAAATAAGAAAGTTAATTGTTTTAACATCCAATCAGAGTTTAGTTTACTTTCATTTAAGAATATGAAGTTAAGCAGGTGTTCTTATTACAGTTACAACAGAAGGATTTATAATTTTGACAACAATGACTTAAAACAATTTTTAAAAGCATTCTTTACAAAGACTGTTATGTAATACAATTTCTTTAATTGTTACTCAGACATTTTTATTCAACAATAACCAACAATGAATTATTTAGATGTTTTTTCTTTATTTAAGTTAAGTTTAAATATTAAAATATTATAATATTAAATAATTAAATATTATAATATTAAAATAATTAAATAATAATAATATTAAAAACCTGCTATAGCCACACACACGATCTGTCGGGAGAGGGATTTTAAACTATGGATCATACAATACTTTTTGACCACCCAAGGGCATGGATGGTCTGCCAGAATGAGTTATCAGCTTACTTTCAGGACCTCCTCTGAGACAACACTAAGACGAAAACACAACATTCACATGTTAAGGTCTACATTTGGTTTCACAGCTGAAAGATGCAGCAGTGTTTTTACCTAGATGGCAGTCATGTAGAAAGGCAATAGAATATGTGTAAAACTTCATAATAACATAGATTTTTCAATCATTGCCTTCCTTCATAGAAATGTATAGTAACATTTGAGACAAGCTGTATTATCATTGATACAGAATATAACAATGAGTTCTCGTATCACAGTTTGAGAAACATTGACCTAGACTTTATTTATTATCTATACGTAGTTTGAACATGACCCCTAGAGTCAACAGTTCTAACAGCTACATTAATAACTGTATCCCAGCATCCCCGTGCTGGACCATAGCATCTCTCCCTCTCTCTATCCATTTATCTCTCAACCCGAGTTACTTCTGCGAACGCCAAGTTACAGTGTTTTGCGAAAACAAATGATAGCCATGACTGTTCCTTTATTTTCAAACGTAACAGCCGTCTCCATGGAAACGAATCACCTACTGTTTTCTTAGCAAAAAAAAAAAGCTTTTAGAGTATTTTGATTCATGTATTTTATGTCTTTCGGGCTAAATGGCCGTGGTCTGGTTTTATTAAAAATCGACGTTTCGTCTACTACTGCGGTAGACATCCTCAGGAGATTCTGCGTGTTCTTTGACTTGTTAAGTCTTCAAATGTCGCCTGCAGACTGAGTAAGACTGGAAGAGAGTACTCACCACCTTCTTTCTCACTCATACGCATATCTCTTCACGGTGACAGCGGGTAGTGAACATAGATCAGTGGTTGCATTCCCTTCTTCTAAAGATTCTTCCTGGCAAGTTTCTATGTCTTCATCTTCATTTTCATCGTCGTCGGTATCGTCTAAATTTATTTCAAACCGATCACTAATTTGGTCCATTAAACCGCCTGCTGCCAATATGACTCTTCAATCTTTTCACACGCTCTGCAGTCACTTTTAATAGAGCACTCTGAACCAGTCGCCACTGACAAAAAATACCTGACACAAAAGTGACTGGACGGAAGTGGGAGGAGGGGTTGAGTTTTTCTAGTATTCCTAAGTAATTTTACAAGGGTAGCCCATTGTGTTTTGCGAAGGGTGGAAGAACAGTTCTCTAGACAAGGATAGCAGAAATCATGCCAACTTAGTCCTCCTCCACTATAAATCCAGTTGCGAATTTAATAGACTATTGTTCTTCTTCAATGTATTAATTTCTACAATTTTTAAAGATATCGTTTTTTTTCTTTTGTTACAAAATAATCAGTTGAAGACAATAAACCTTGTTCGCTAGCAGGAATCTGTACAACTGTACAACAATCTCCACGTTATCACTAGCCAATCATGTAGTAGTAGTAGTAGTAGGACTTTATTAGACAAAAAAGTAAGATATTTACAATATTATTTACAAATATGGGTCGCACGGGCAGTAAGCCGTACGTGCTGTTGACAGCAATCATAGTAGAGGAATACACCTGCATATAAACTGACGCCCCCCCCCGTTCCGCCCTAGGCCGTCATCACTGAGCTAGGAACTTTCTGTAAATGGGAGTACAGTAGAGGGCTCTATCGTATGAAAAGGCTGTCCTCCTCATACCCGCATACAGGTGCACTCCCAATGAAACAACATAGCTAACAAGTGAATAGCAGTCTCTTACCTTTTCAGCCTATCTGACGTAGAGTTGAATAGAAGGGGTAAGGCGCCTTTCCTCAGTTAGTGAGCACTTACAGTGTATATACAGTAGATGCTACAATGGACGTTACTGGAAACAGCGCTGCTGCAAGTAATTCATACGACATGGTGTGAACCTGTGTTGCTGATTTATGGGGTTAGGACTGCATATAAGTAAATTGGCAACAGATAGGGTCCCTTTTCTCCTTAATAATGGTGCGGTGATGCATGGAATTATGACCCTGACTGGACCTCAGCCAATCTTGTGAATAACTGCTCAGAAATTTTGTACTGCGCCAACTTACTCTAATCCATATATTTTAGTAAATCCCATGCAGCACATAGCTTATGTGCTCAGTCCAAAAATCTAACTAATCACTGACACTATCAAACCCGTAGGTTCATGGCCGCGCGGACATGAGCTCTCCATACATCCCTATACTGAGCTAATGTTTTCCAATCATTTCCTGTATAATCTACTTCCCTCAAATCATAGTTAATGTTATTCTCCCACCTCATTCTCGGTCTACCAACTGGGCGTTTTCCCTCTGGTTTTCATGCAAAAAGCTTCCATGCACGTCTTTCATTGCCCATCCGTGCCACATGTCCTGCCCATCGCAGTCTACGAGACTTAACTGTTTTTGTTATGTCTGGCTTCCTATAAAGACCATGTAGTTCACTGTTATGTAGTCTTCTCCATTCACCTGTCTGTTCATCTCTCTTTGGTCCAAAAATTTTGTATAGAACTTTATTCTCAAATACCCGTAATCTTCTTTCCTCCCTTAAAGTAAGAGTCCATGTTTCGCATCCATATAATATAACTGGTAGAATAATAGTTTTATATATTTTCAGTTTAACGTTTTTTTGAAAGAAGTTGGGACATCAGGAGTCTCTGCAATGCATAATAACATGCATTTCCAGAATTGAGCCTATGTTTAATTTCTTTGTGCATCTCATTCCTATTTGTGATTATTGTTCCTAGGTATTTGAATTCAGCCACTTCCTCAAAATTTCCCTCATTTGTCATTAGCTGTCCATTCATTATATAATGTATTTCTATCTGTGACCATATATTTGGTTTTATTCAGCCCAAGATAAAAAATACCAAATTACATTAATCATATTTAGGTACGAGCATTACTCGCTTCTTCAGAGAATCCAGGCTTGAGGTTTTTTTACATTAACTAAGATAGAGATAGGTCAAGGTACACCAGGTTATAGGGTTTTTCATATCTAAAAAATTGTATTGATTTTATGGGAAAGCTCTTGCATCTTAAATCATTCTTTTTGTGTTGAAGATGATATGTGATGAAAGCTTAGCTCGACAGAATTATGTTGACTCTCTTCTGGGAGGACGTAAGTAAAGTGATCCCACAACAGGCCTCAGGAGACCCTTGGGGTAGTAGGAGGTTAAGGCTCCCACTTTTTCTAGACAATCGGCACTTGATGTCAGCCGGGTTGTCAGCCCTGCGTGACGGCCGCCTTTACCCCCAGAACAGGCGTCTGGTACTCATTTCCGTTAGAGGCTGAGTCGACCCCAGGGAAAAATAATATGGCGCCAGTTAAATAAAGTAATTAACAAGTTAATAGTTAAAGCAAACTAGTAACGCTGGTTATTTTATTAAAATTATTAGTTTCTCAAAATAACTATTTAAATATTTGTCTAAATATTATAACATGAAACGCTACTTTTTAAATTTATTCATAACTTCCTGTCAAATTTTATTTTTAGGATTGAATTTTTCAAATTGTTTTCCACCATTTAAATGATTTTTACATTTTTAAAAAATATTATTTATCGGCCGCGGTGGACTAGTGGTTATGCTCCTTGCCTCTGGTCCCGAGGCTCGCGGGTTCAAACCCGGCCGGGGTCGATGGATTTTTTTAGGATGGAAAAATCCAAGAAGCAAGTCCTCCGGGAGGGAATTTAAGCCGTAGGTCCCGAGTCTGAAGATTTTCAGGCTCGTAAAAGATCCTTAAGGCTGAATGAAAAGGCCTCTAAGCAAAATTTACCGAATTTTCCCGTCCTAGTACTACCTTGGTTTCCTAGATGTCAGTATGAGGCGGAACGCTGACCACGGACCACTTAAGTGATATCTATACGAAAACAAGTGTAACTAAATTGGTATGGTTCAGATTCTTCCCTATAGGAGGATAGCGCCTAAATCTCTATTAAGGGAAAACATGGGCTTACAAGACAAAAAATATTATTTCAATATATTTTCTATGATATTTAAGTCTACATACGGAGGAATCGATGAATCTGTTCATTATTTGCTATATTGAATGTATTTGTCATAAGTAAAGCCACGAGTGATTTCCAATTTATCTAGAGAATTTGGAAATCAAGAGTGGCATTTGTTAGGACTATTTACTTACTTTTTACTTTTGAGGGTCTCTCCACTTTTTCAGCGGTTACTCTGTATTCCCATTCGCCATTCTTGTCGATCACGCCATTCATCCTCCTCCAGACCTCGGTCGTTCGTCAATCTATGGATCTCTCCTCTCCAAGTTGTTCTTGGCCTGCCCCGTTTCCTTCTACCAGAAGGTGACCATTCCAAAAGAGTTTTGGGCCACCTATCATCCTCCATTCTCCTGACATGGCCGTACCACTGAAGAGCTCGTCTTTCGATCCTTTCCACCACTGTCTCCTCCATATCCATCATCTGCCTCACTTCATTTCTTCTTCTTTCCAACCTGGACACCCTGGCACTGCGTCTTATTCCATCCATCTCCACTGCCAAGATCTTAGTTTTTTGTCCCTCTACCGTCCATCCCTCAGCACCATAAGCCATTATGCTATCCACAACAGACTTCAAAATCCTCTTCTTCGTGTGGTTTGACATGGTCCTACTCCATTCAACATTTTTATGGCTCTTCGTACTTGTACTAACCTGCTATCTACTTCAGCTTTACAACTCCCTGATTCATCAATAAGTGATCCCAAATATTTAAATTTTTTAACAGCTCTAATAATTCCTTGGGATAGGGATATATCTCGTCCACTTCCTCCTACTACAAGATATTCAGTTTTTTCCATGTTTACTCTTGATGCTCCTATTTCAAAAGCACTATTTAACGAATAAAATTAAGCTGTTTACTCATAAATCATTATTTAAATATAGTTATTTTAAAATATTCATATATTTAATGTAAACGGTGATGTTTCAAAATAAATCAGAAATGTGAGGTTATGTATATTCACTGCAACTTGATGGTATTATTTAATACCAAATAGGATCGCAATATAGTATGAATGCACTCTAGTGGAGAAAAAATGAAACACATCAAACTGTTTATAACCAACATTATGAGCCACTGCAAAATAATGATCTGACCTATTCAGAATGATAAAAATGAAGAGCTTGATTTTATTGTGATAAAATTAAACAGATAAAATCAAGGCGAAAAACGACTGTGACTGGTTGTGAATCAAAATTCATTGTAACGCGATTGGTCATTGACTCCTGTATGGGGCATGAGTTAAATAAGCGGAGAAAAATAATGCTCTGAGATGTTCAGAATATTAAAAAAGGAGGAGCTTTCTTTTTAACAAAAGCGGAGCTGATAAAGAGAAAGCGATAAAGAGCGAGGTGAAACACGACTGTCATTGGTTGTTAAACAAACATTTGTTTTAAACGTGATTGGTCATTGACTATCTTTTGGGGCAAGAGTTAAATAGTCCAGAAATATTAATTAACAACGGAAGTAGGAGATACAAAAAGGCCAACACGCACACACTATTGAGTAACAGTAAGAAATTGGGACTGGAAATAAATATCAGTAAAACTAAATATATGGTCACATGTAGAAATTCAATATATAATGTAAATGGACAGCTAATGACAAATGAGGGAAATTTTGAGGATGTGGCTGAATTCAAATACCTAGGAACAATAATCACAAATAGGAATGAGACGCACAAAGAAATTAAACATAGACTCAATTCTGGAAATGCGTGCTATTATGCATTGCAGAGACTCTTGATGTCCCAACTCCTTTCAAAAAACGTTAAGCTGAAAATATATAAAACTATTATTCTACCAGTTATATTATCATGGATGCGAAACATGGATACTTACTTTAAGGGAGGAAAGGAGATTACGAGTATTTGATAATAAAGTTCTTAGGAAAATTTTTGGACCAAGGAGAGATGAACAGACGGGTGAATGGAGAAGACTACATAACTATGAACTACATGGTCTTTATAGGAAGCCAGATATAATAAGAACAGTTAAGTCTCGTAGACTGCGATGGGCAGGACATGTTGCACGTATGGGGAATGAAAGACGTGCATGGAAGCTTCTTGTAGGAAAGCCAGAGGGAAAACGCCCAGTTGGTAGACCAAGAATGAGGTGGGAGAACAACATTAACTATGATTTGAGGGAAGTAGATTATACAGGGAATTATTGGAAAGCATTAGCTCAGGATAGGGATGTATGGAGAGCTTATGTCCGCGCGGCCATGAACCTACGGGTTCGATAGTGCCAGTGAGTAAGTAAGTAAGTAACAACGGAAGTAAGTGTATAAGCGTGACTTAAAATTACCAAGTTGTGGAAAAATGGCGTTTACTGATTAAAATCGCAGATTAGTGCTGCTTAAACGGGTAAAGCAAAGTAGATCTGAAAGATTTTTCGTATAAAAATGTGTACATTTTGAATTGCTCTATCATTCTTTAAAAGTAGTGAATTTTTAAACAACCTGTAGATATTGATTTTTTTTTTTTTTGCTAGACGATTTTCTTATCGGAGAAGTTCCATGGTAACTGGAGGGAAATATACCACAAGCCCCTGAGTTATGTGGCATACCAAGGAAATTGGGTGTGATATTTGTGGAATTTCCAGTTGATTCCAGACTCTGTCTGGCGTAGTTTGATAACGGAGGTGGTGGTCAGGTCAGGATTTCAGACAATTGAAAAATACAAGCAACCGCTTCACAGACTTCCTTAATAATATATACCGGTAATTAATTATTGGTAAGACTGGTGGGTTATCAACTTCATGAAGACAAAATTGGTTCAATATTATTTCGTTTTGAATAACGTATAATTCTGAGTGTTACAAATGTCACGCATTAAGATGTGCTATGGGCGAGATAATTGTTTTGTTTCTGTTGTAATTTTATCGCGTGAAGTTGGCAGCACTTGTGTTAATTAGTCGAACGGGCGAGCTGATAAGTCACAGTGCCACGTCTTGAACCCCCCCCCCCGCCCTCCGACACCTGCTGACACACTAGGGGATGCTTTCACCTTAACATCTCCTGTAAATCTTGTCATCTCCTTTAAGTTTCTGACTTCTTCTCTATCTTAGGCATACGAGTTTTCATAGAGAAACTTCGAATAGAGGGGAAACTGAGTACAGTGACATCTAAAAAATTTCGGTCGTTTACGATGAACTACAATGAGCAAACTACAATGGTAGCGCTGTTTCGTAGTAACAGAATATGTAACTAAATAAAACAAATGCAAGGCACACGGCGTCGTTCACGGCGTGTTTAACGGTGTTCACTCGGGATTATGGGAAGTTAGCCATTTTGTAAATTTAAATTTTTAACTGCTATCCTTTCGTTCTATGTAGACGGTACTGTAAATTATCGAAAGTTAAAATCATTACTTAGATTTTATTTTACTCTAATTTGTAAGTAAATTCAAGATTGTTTACATTTTTAATGTGAATCTATTTTCAAAGACTAAACTAACTAGAAGTGATAAAATTCTAAGATTTGTTAGGTTAGGAAGAGTGATGTTAGTGTATAGCCATTTCTAATAAACATTTAAAAAATGTGAGTGACACTATAATGTATTTCAGATGTACGACATGGCTAAGGATCTTTAATAAATATTGTATACAACATAATACATATGGCATAAAATATGCATGTGAGAATAAAGGGATATGTCAATGGTACATATTTATTAAAAGAGCTCATAATGCACGTTTTGAAATTTTAATAAACGAAAATAAATTAATATGTTTTATTTATTTCCATTTTTCCCTTCTGTTAAAATTTAAAAAAAACTTTAGGCCTGAGAGGCTGGGTATACATAATTCCACAATTTAAGATTAATTAATACGTTATTTATTCCTATAAAAGTTAAATTCCAAGATTATTCACCAGATGGCGTTATATAATTATAATTCATAATTTTACCACCAGGCGGTGCTGAATTTCATATTAGTACCAAAAAAAAGAACCGAAAAAATGTAGGTGTCGTTAGTTGTATTACACTAGCGCCGCCTGTGGCATGTACGTGCAACTTGCCTACTTTCTTCTCTGGTACTCTGTGACGAGTTTTAACTACACAATTTAGTAGAAATCATATAATTATTTTGCTGTCATTGCTGCTGTTATTATTAAATTTTATGGCCAAGTGGTAACTGCTGATAAATTACAGTATGCTATCCATAAATTATATCTACAACTCAATTATATTAATAACCTGTTGGTTTATGCTGATGATGTAGTACTATTGGGCGATAGTAAGGAGATACTAAAGGCCAACACGCATACACTATTGAGTAACACTAAGAAATTGGAACTGGAAGTAAACATCAATAAAACTAAATATATGCTCACACATAAAAATACATTATATAATGGAAATGGACAGCTAATGACAAATGAGGTAAATTTTGAACAAGTGGCTGAATTCAAATACCTAGGAACAATAATCACAAATAGGAATGAGATGCACAAAGAAATAAAACATGGGCTCAATTCTGGAAATGCGTGCTATTATGCATTGCAGAGACTCTTGTCGTCCCAACTCCTTTCAAAAAACGTTAAACTGAAAATATATAAAACTATTATTCTACCAGTTATACTATATGGATGCGAAACATGGACTCTTATTTTAAAGAAAGAAAGGATATTACAAGTATTTGAAAAAAGAGTTATTGGGAAACCTTTTGTACCAATGAGAGATGAACAGACAAGTGAATGGACAAGACTAGATAAAAGTGAACTAAATAGTTTTATAGGAAGCCAGATGTTCATCATCCATAGTAATTCTGCCCGAAGGCAGGTCCTTCACTGCAATCATAGCATTTTCATGCTATGCTTGCAGCTTTACTAGGGAATTGTAGGTGTGGTAGCTTCCCCTTGCTTTCCACACTGGTGAAGGATGATGATGATGGCCAAATGATTTTCAGGGACCTTTTGAAACCAGATATAATAAGTTTTTATAAGAAGCCAGATATAATAACGGTAATGCCTCTTACACTGCGATGGGCAGGACATGTGGCACGAATGAGGAATGAAAGAGCTGCATCGAAGCTTCTTGTGGGAAAACCTGAAGGTAAACTCCCAGTTGGAAGAATAAGAAGAGGTGAGAAAATAGCATTAACCATGATTGTAGGATAGTAGATTATACATAGGATGAGTGGAAAACATTAGCTGAGGATAGGGATGTATGAAGAGCTTATGTCCGCGAGGTCATGAACCTACGAGTTAGGTTTAACGAGTGAGTTAGTTAGTTAAGTATAAGTTATATGTTTTCTCAAAAGAGTGTGGTCTGCAAATAACTGTAAATAAAAGGAAAGTTATAGCATTTAAATGAGCTTCTCCGCTACGTGCAACAATATGTACAGGAAACAGAATAACAGATCAAATAAACAATTTTAATTACCTGGGGTATGATATAACATAGATGATCAAAGGGATGTCGAAAATAATAAATTTAATAAATTCATATATTAGATGGAAAAAAAAAACTCTTTTCTAAATACATGAGGAAAGAAACAAAAAATTAAAATTTACAATTCCTGCCCTACCAACTGACCGATTCTCCTCTGGTTTCCCAATCATCCCCTACATAATCTATTTTCCTCAAATCATGGTAAAGTCATTCTCCCACCTCATTCTTGGTCTACTAACTTGACGTTTTCCCTCTGGTTTTCCTACAAGAAATGTCCATGTCTCTCTTTCATTCCCCATTCGTGCCACATGTCCTGCCCATCACAGTCTACGCGACTTAACTGTTCTTATTATATCTGGCTTTGTATAAAGATCATGTAGCTCACTGTTATGTAGTCTTCTCCATTCGCCTGTCTCTTTTTATCTAATTCCAATGTCAACATTTCTAGTTCCCACTGTTATATAAAGCCCTAACATTCCACGTTCTCAGGAACATGTCCCTGTTTTTGAGCCTTTGGCTTGGATTCTCTGAAGTAGTCCCCGCCCAGGGGACCGAATTGGGTCTATTTTATCTGCGGAAATGTTTACCCCAGTGGAGCCCATATCCGCGTTTCTTAGCGGTTGTATTTTATAGTGAAATACTGTCAGTTTATCAACCAAGGCATTTTTACACGCTTTATATTAGCTTGACCTGTATCTATCTATCTATGTAACGGAATCTTCCAACGCGATTTTCACCCACTTAACCCATTCGCTTCGGGTTTAAATATTCAATGGATTTCCCCAAGAACCGAATTTAAGTCACCATAAATTATATTGTCTAATTTCGGACATTCAAAACAAACAAAATATATCGGTACTTCATATCACAACAAGGGTGAAGGCAAAAAAAAAAAAAATCGTCTACTATTCATAAATGCTAACGAAAGTTTACTCTGCTAAGGGATGTATAAAATATTGCAATATATATCAGGCAGAGTTAAGCGAGTGTACCTCGCCTTCCGAGGCGAATGGGTTAAAATCATTGGATCGACTTGAAACTTTGTATACTTGTAAAGGAACCGTGACAATACAATAATTTCGTCTGCTTATCGCTGTCAACCTGTCCGGCATGGATAACCCTTTCGGCAGCAATGCTACCGCCAGCATAGCTCTCGGGGTCATGTAAGCAGTCTTCCCCTATTATTTGTTGCATTTATTTCTGTACGATAGCTTGCCCAAAAGCCTCAATTACACACACGCGCTAGAACTGGAGAAAAAATGCAGATTAATTTTAAATAGCGCAAACTGTAATTAATGATTTTTATATTATTTATTGAATGCTGCTCAACTAAAAACAATAAATTGGTATAAAGTAATAAAACATATCGTTTTACATAAAATAAATGTACTGCAATTTTTATAGTAATTGAAAACAATTCAAATAAATCAATCTATAGTAAACAGTCTGTCAATAACTTGTGTCTGGACAGTGGTGGCATCTAGTGTGAATAAACAAAGTGACCATCTGCATGTGACAAGTGACTCTCATGAAATATGGAGTGAGAATTTTCGCAACTTTATAACGTTGCTGCAGGGACATAGCTTCGTGGCAATAAAACAAATGAATGTAAATTATAGCACAAAAAAATAAATACAATTTATTGTTATTTAGACTTTTTTATTTACATGAATGTCGGCCAGGAATATCTTGTAAATCATTGCAGTCAATTTTTCATCGTACGAGCACAAAATATTTTATAAATAAAATTAATGTAGAATTGTATACTGTCAAAATTTCAAATGATGTGCGTAACTATACATAAAACATCATCATCATAGTACATTCACGAATTTATGCCATTTGTTGACCTGTTTCGGCCTCAAGAGAAACACCATCCAAAACTCTTTTGAGTGGACGTCCTGGTCTTCTTCTTCCTGCAGGTTGATATCTTAACATTTGTTTGGGTATTCTGTGATTTTCCATTCGATGAACATGTTGCATTCATCTTGACTTATAATCAGAAATTTTGTTTTCTAAAGATTCCATGTTTAATTCTTCTAAGATGTCTTCATTTTTTTGTGATCTAGTAGTGTGTATCCTGCAGTCCTCCGAAAGGTATCTCATTTCAGCAGATCTAAGTCTCTGTATATCCTTCTGTTACATAAGACATTAAAGAACAAAACAAGAAGAGATACTAGATTGAAGTTTTATAAAACATTGGCAGTTCCTGCATTACTTTATGGGAGTGAAACTTGGGTAATGACCAAAAAAATTACAAAATAGAAAAGAAATGAACTTCCTTAGAACAACCAAAGACTGCACGAGTTTGGATCGGATAAAGAATGAAGATATAACAACAGAGTTAAATATATATCCAGTGAATAATAAAATCAAAGAATATAGAGATAAATGGTTTAGACATGTGGAAAGAATGAACGTAACAAGATTACCAAAAGCAGCGTTTAACTACAAGCCAAGCGGTTCAAGGAACGTAGGAAAGCCAGTGAAAAGATGGACAGAACAGCTGTGAGGCGGAACAGGCAATTTGCCTAGCCCGTGAAGTGAAAAAGAAGAGGAATGAGAAGAAGAAGAAG
Source organism: Diploptera punctata (assembly GCA_030220185.1). Lineage (NCBI taxonomy): Eukaryota > Metazoa > Arthropoda > Insecta > Blattodea > Blaberidae > Diploptera > Diploptera punctata. The sequence continues at coordinate 269,254 of JASPKZ010007947.1, read as the reverse complement.
AAGAAGTAGAATTGTATAATTTATATTAATGAAACTTAGATAGATAGATCATCGGTTGATTAATGTCTTTGACATCGTCCGATTCCTAATAGCCAATTTTGTCGGTCCATCCAATCTCCTGGTTGTAGATGTTTCTCCTTCATATATAACCATATTCCCTGACTCCAGGAGGTTTTAGGTCTTCCTCTGCTTCGTCTTCCCTCAGGTTTCCATTCCAAAACAGATTTTGGTAGTCGATCCTAATAGAGATTAATGAAACTTAAATTATATAAAACAATGGCTGTTCCTTTGCTGTTGTATGGAAGTGAAAATTGGATAATGAAATCAAGGCATAAAAGCAGGATACAGACTGCGGAAATACTGTTTTTACGTAATGTGAAAGGATGCACAAGAGCGGATAGAATAAGGAATGAAACTATACGAGAAGAATTAAATATATATAAAATTGAAGATAAAATCAGCGAAAATAATAAGAAATGGACAGAACACTTAATGAGAATGAACAACGAAAGAATACCAAAAAGAACCTTCCTGTATAATCCCAGAGGAACAAGAGATGTTGGCCGACCATGTAGAAGATGGACTCCACTTTTAACTTCGCCGGAACAGGCTGCATAGCCTAAACCTTGTAGTAGAAGAAGAAGAAGAAGATCTTAATGTAAATTTGTACAACTAGATTTTCAGGTACGTTGAGTGTTTAGCCTCTATGTATTATGTTGTAAAACAATCAGGTGCAGAAGTACACCTGGAACGACTCATCGCAGTCTACGAGACTTAATTGTTCTTACTATATCTAGATTTCTATAAAGATCATATAGCTCACTGTTCTGTAGTCTTCTCCATTCGCCTGTCTGTTCATCTCTTTTTGGTCCAAATATTTTCCTAAGAAATTTATTCTCAAATACTCAAATTATAACATCTATTAAAGTGAGAGTCCATGTTTCGTACCCATTAAATATATAACTGGGGAAATAACAGTTCTATATATTTTTAGTTTGGGTTCGATCCCCCGCCGGAACAAGTTTCCTGGGTGATTTTTTCGGAGTTTTTCCTCACCTGTAAGAAAAATGTAGGGAACTTTAAGGCCCAAACGGTCACTGAACATCTTCTGGCCACCATAATCATTATTATTATTATTATTATTATTATTATTATTTTATTTATTTATTTATATACATATTTTCAATATTTACACATCTTTCTGTACCTAAAGTTTTATTTTTCTTCTCCACTCGTCCCTATCCATCCACTCCATGTCCTCCAATCGTCTTGTTCTCATTCCAGTTCTTATTTCTTGCATACATTAGTTTCGAGGTCTTCCTTTCCTTCTTCTTCCAGGTGTACACCATTCAAATGTTTTTCTGGCTAACCTTTCTTCTTGCATTCGTCGTACGTGCCCATACCAATTTAATTTCTTGTTTTTATATTATTATTTTTTTGATTGCGGATGAGCCCATGTACGACTACGCAAAGTACTTAGAGGCGTTTTCTTTGAGCCCAAATTTCTTTCATTCTTTTGCTATGAGCTTGTTTTCTATCATCTGTCCAAGTTGTTCCAGTTTTTTTCTTCGGTTTGTCCTCTTGGTCAACTTGCCACTTATTCACCTTAATTCTAAATATATCTCTGTTTGGGATATCTTCTTTAGTAATTCATGCCAATTTTAAGTCCTTTTTGACTTCATCAATCCACTTCATAGCATCCACTGGAGCTTTACTTCTGTTTTCGTAGAATTCCATTATCTGTTTTGTAAGCC
>JASPKZ010007947.1:167500-262500 GCA_030220185.1 Diploptera punctata | reverse complement strand
ACAGGATTCGATCGGATAAATAATGAATATATAAGAACATAGGTAAATATATATCCATTGAATGAGAAAATCAGAGAATATAGAGAGAAATGGTTTACACATGTGGAAAGAATGAATGTAACAAGATTACCAAGAGCAGCATTCAACTACAAGCCAAGAGGTTCAAGGAATGTAGGAAGGCCAGTGAAAAGATGGACAGAACAACTGTTAGGCGGAACAGGCAATTTTTGCCTAGCCCATGAAGTGAAGAAGAAGAAGAAGATAATATAGTATTGCTGGATTGAATTTGGCAAATCCATGCTTCTCCCATGATCTACTGTATGTTTCTTTCTCGAGAGTGGGAACACCGAAAAGACTTAATGGATTCATCAATTGGAAAAACACACAAATACATTTATATATATATATATATATATATATATATATATATATATATTTATTTATTTATTCACTCGCATTAAGTCCAAAAAATGTACCGTTTACTTCTCTGGTGCACAGAGTACCTAAAACAATTGCGATTTATAATTATAGTGCGTTGGGCAGGACATGTGGCATGAATGGGGAATGAAAGGGGTGCATGCAGGCTTCTTGTAGGAAAACCAGAGGGAAAACACCCGTTGGTAGACCAAGAATGAGGTGGGAGAATAACATTAACTATGATTTGAGGAAAGTAAATTCTACAGGGGACGATTGGTAAACATTAGCTTAGGATAGGGATGTATGGAGAGTTTATCGCATCTTGGGAAGAAGACAGCCACAAGTGTAAAAAGTTTAGTTCTGAGTTATTAACAATTCAAGTTTTAAATTTGGTATTGTACTTACGCTATTAGATACGGACACAATTTTATTCTGTCTCCATTTTCTTGCACATGACTTGTGACCATAATGAAATAAATTTGTATCTCAGGATAGGGATGTATGAAGAGCTTATGTCCGCGCTGCCATGAACCTACGTGTTCGATAGTGCCAGTGAGTAAGTAAGTAAGTAACCATGATGATCTTGAAGAAGATTTTCGGGCTGTAGGCCGTGGTCGTGAGGCTTGTAGTTCCCCGACGTTTTGCCAGAGACTGTGTCTGGCATCCTCAAGACAACTGGCAATTCTGTCCGCTGTCTGTCCTAGACAGGACTGCCAGTCTCAAGACAACCCTTGAGGATGCCAGACGCAGTCTCTGGCGAAACGTCGGGGAACTACAAGCCTCACGACCACGGCCTACAGCCCGGAAATCTTCATCAAGATCATCATGGCAACTCCGGCCGTGAAATTCTACGTGAATAAATTTGTAACCATTATTTTTCTAACACATGTCAGTGTTATCTCAATTTATAACTTGTTTGCACTTGTGGCCCTCTTCTTCCAAGGTGCGTTATGTCCGGGAGGCCTAGAACCTACGGGTTCGAAAGCGCAGTGAGCTATTTCCGCTTATTAACCTAAAAATAAAATTACATATTTCATTTATTCAGGCGTAGAAGCGCACCCCTGGTATTAGCTACTTTAATGAAACTCTTACTAATACTTAAATAGACAAGTTGTTGTGAGACGATCAGAGAAATTAAAAAGAAACAAGGCTGTAACTAGAGGTTTTAAATGTAGATGGCTCTGGATCAGGTGCACTATCAATCACTGGATGACGTAATAAAAGAGTAGGATTGCACCACCACCTGCTCTTCGTTCATAGACACTTTAATACCCAGTTCTAACGTGCATCACTTGTTTTATTTCTACGTAATACCTGCGATACTCAGCGGGTTGAAATATTTCCAATTTGTATGACTATTTAACTCATGCCCCAAATGGGAGTCAGTGACCAATCACGTTTCAATGATTTCTGTTTTACAACCAATCAGAGTCGTGTTTCACCAAATATTTATCAGTGTTATAATTACCATATTAAAGAAAGCTCCTCCTTACAATATTGCGTTCCTTTGGCAATAAATAGTATGATCTGGTTGCAGTGATAAACAAAAGAAGCAGTACAAGCGTACCTATCGTTTCTCATTTGTAAACATCGCCGTTTACATTAAATATATAAATATTTTAAAATAACTATAGTTAAATAATGATTTGTGAGTAAACAGCTTAATTTTATTCGTTAAATAGTCCTAACAAATGCCACTCTTGATTTCCAAATTCTCTAGATAAATTCACTCCTCACTTCGTGAGTCGTGAATTTATCGATAATTTGGAAATCACTCGTGGCATTACTTATGATAATACACTAAACCTTGTTTAATCCGGAATGTGAATAATGCGGAAATCTGTCCAATGTGAACAAATTTATTGGTCCCGGCAAAATAATAAGAATTTTACGTGTATTTATTTTGTATAAACCTAAAGTCTGTCCCTCTCAACTGCAATGAAATTCTTCAATCTGAAAGTAATGCCGGCCGCAACATTCGGAATCCAGCCAATATGGAATCACTTGACGGTGGAAACCCTTAAGAAACTGCTTACTTTTACTTACTTTTGAGGGTCTCTCCACTTTTCAATACATTTTACCCTCTATTCCCATTCGCCATTCTTGCCGATCACGCCATTCATCCTCCTCCAGACCTCGGTCGTTCATCAATCTATGGATCTCTCCTCTCCAAGTTGTTCTTGGCCTGCCCCGTTTCCTTCTGCCAGAAGGTGACCATTCCAAAAGAGTTTTGGGCCACCTATCATCCTCCATTCTCCTGACATGGCCATACCACTGAAGAGCTCGTCTTTCGATCCTTTCCACCACTGTCTCCTCCATATCCATCATCTGCCTCACTTCTTCATTCTTCTTCTTCACCTACACCCTGCACTTCTTCCATTCCAACCTGGACACCCTGGCACTGCGTCTTATTCCATCCATCTCCACTGCCAAGATCTTAGTTTTTTGTCCCTCTACCAAAGTCCATCCCTCAGCACCATAAGTCATTATGCTTTCCACAACAGACTTCAAAATCCTCTTCTTCGTGTGGTTTGACATGGTCCTACTCCATTCAACATTTTTATGGCTCTTCGTGCTTGTACTAACCTGCTATCTACTTCAGCTTTACAACTCCCTGATTCATCAATAAGTGATCCCAAATATTTAATTTTTTTAACAGCTCTAATAATTCCTTGGGATAGGGATATATCTCGTCCACTTCCTCCTACTACAAGATATTCAGTTTTTTCCATGTTTACTCTTAATCCTCCTATTTCAAAAGTTTGTTTCTGAAAGATGTTATAGTTAGACATAGGGTGGAAGAGGATTCCATGTTCTAGCAAGAGAAACTGTAAAATATTGTAACAGGTAGTGACAACAATAGAAAGTTATATTTTATGTTTCAGTAGTTGTCATTAATGGACTTCATTTCTTTATTTAGCTATGCGGTTTAAGTCCTTCTCGTATGACTTGTACCTTGTATTTTTCCATCCTAAAAAACTTGGACCCTGACCGGATTTAAATCGCCGACCCTCGGGAGCAGAGGCAAGGAACTTAACCACCTCAGACGACAGCCCCATAGCATGCACGGACACAAGTAACCAATCTACCTATTAAATACAACCAAAAAATTCTGTACGCAGTATCTGAAATACAAATGCGTCTATAAATAGGCATAAAGTAAAGAAACTAAAAAAAAATTAAAGAAAAAGATAATTTTAAGCATGAACCGATGAACTGGCTTAAATTTAAGTAGATGCAAAATAAGTGAGAGGAAATGTAATAATATTGTGCAAGTTTGTCGGATGGAATGTTTTTGTGTGCGTCATCTGTTGGTAGCACTGCTACATGTTAGCTTGACAAGTTGGGGTGGGGGTTGTAACAAAATGTGGCTCATTTATGTAAGGTAGACATGGCTGAGGGGATGAAGACATGTATTCACCAGCTCATGAATATGTCTTCAGCTCAAGGCAACATGCTCAAGAAATGATTTTTATTTCCTCTTCCTGATTACACCAAAAAATACTCCCAGAATAATGTGTCATTTTAAATATATATGGTATGATAAGAAAAATAAATGCCTGGAGGGGATTCGAACCCGGAACTCTGAGTCTGTACCTCAGCGTAACACGTAATCTCTGAGCCTGTGTTACGTGTTACGCTGAGGTACAGACTCAGAGTTCCGGGTTCGAATCCCGTCCAGGCATTTATTTTTCTTATCATACCATATTAAGCTTGCATTGCTCATTGTTAAACATTTAATTATAACATATATATATATATATATATAGAGAGAGATAGAGAGAGAGAGAGAGAGAGAGAGAGAGAGAGAGGAACTTTGGATAATGTGGACCTGTATTTTGGTTTTGTTGATTTTCTTCTTTTAATTCCGTAGCGTAGTGGTTAAAGCACTGTGCTACAAGTCGGAATGTCGAGGATTCAAGTCCTGGTGAGGTCAGGATTTTTAAACTGACCCAAACCTTCTGGCGTCACTATGACCCTGGAGTCGACTCAGCCTCTAACAGAAATGAGTACCAGACGCTTGTTCTGGTGGTAAAGGGGGCCGTCACGCAGGACTGACTACCCGGCTGACGTCAAGTTCCGATTGTCTATAAAAAGTGGGAGCCTTAACCTCCTACTACCCCAAGGGCCTCCCGAGGCCTGTAGTGGGATTACTTTACTTTACTTCTTTTAATTAAGGGATTTGGATTTTGTTTAATTACAGTGATTATCATTAGTGTTGTAACTATGAAATAACATTGTTATTTTATTCAAATATGGAAACATCTTCATAATTTATAAACCTTTTTACGTTATCAGGAAGGTCCATTGTAACCTCCATATTCGGGTAAAGTGGACCCCAGAATTCATCCCAGCTTTTACTCTATTTTTAAGTTTATTTACTGTATTTATGCAGACAAATTAATCCGAAAATATTTATGGCTGATCGCAATTAAAGTGTTGATATTTCTTTAATGTTTTGAAAAATTATTATTGTTGATTATAACATTCACACGTCATCCATCTGCAGACAGCGACGGTCTTTGGGTTTAGTAAAATTACAAGGATATTAAATAAAATTAATTAAGTGAATGGTTTTTACAGATAGCAGCCTCATTGATAAAATATAGGTCCACTTTAACCGCCTCATGGAGGGTCTACATTAACCTAATCCCTTTGTTATGTTTAATTATTTTATACAGCCGCCATGTCACATACGTACTATCAAACCAAACCGTCAGTATATTAAAATAGCATCTATATAATATAATATATTTAGGAGATTTTTAAAAATATTTATAATATTCAATCGCAGAAATAAGAATTAATTATTTTCTTGAAAACATTTTAAAATTACTATTTAACTCATGCCCCAAATGGGAGTCAATGACCAATCACGTTTCAATGATTTCTGTTTTACAACCAATCAGAATCTGTTTCACGAAATGTTTATCAGTGTTATCATTACCATATTAAAGAAAGCTCCTCCTTTTTAATATTCTGAACAGGTCTGACCATTATTTTGCAGTGACCGAGCCTGTGACATACGGCTACCAGATTGTACAGGGTGATTCAAAATTGACTTTACAACTTTACAAGCTTATAGAAATGTATTTAGAAGACCTACAGAATTGGTTTTAATGTCATATGATAGCACAACTCACCAAGTTTTCACCGACATAGTTTTATAGTACCTAGTTCTCTCACCGCGTGCGCTAACGTAGTTCATATCAAAATGGCTGCTTTCACAGGTGCCGAGCGGCTCGTTGTGTGTTTTTGTTCGAAGAAACTAAATCTGCGACAATTGTTCAGCGTAGATTTCGTACCCAGTATGGTAAGGATCCTCCTAGCAGGCCAACAATTTATTCTCCGCACCAAACATTTGTTAGGACTGGCTGTTCTGTTAGTCATTCCAAGCATACTGGCCGTCCACGTACGGCTGAAGCTGTGGTTGAACAAGTGAGGGATAGCTTTGCTCGGAGCCCTAGGATATGACATTTAAACCAATTCTGTAGGTCTTCAAAACTTGATGAGTTGTGCTATCATATGACATTTAAACCAATTCTGTAGGTCTTCTAAATAAATTTCTATAAGCTTGTAAAGTTGCAAAGTCAATTTTGAATCACGGTGTATATATAGTGCATGAATGTCAACACATGCCGCATGCGGGAGTTAATATAAAAACATTTGTAGCAATTGATTATACCACCAAAAAAAGAAACCACTGTTTGCACTTTCTTAAATGTATTTTTTCCCAGGTAACAATCCAGAAAAATATAATTGTCATATTTACATCATACGACATCGAAAATGAATTAATATACAGTTTGATGTGTTTCATTTTTTCTCCACTAGAGAGCATTCTTACAATATTGCGTTCCTTTGGCAATAAATAGTATGATTCCGGGCGGGTTGCAAAAGTGACAAACAAAAAAGCAGATGAAGCGTACCTACTACTCCCTACCTGAAACCCTAACCGTTTTCATTTGTTTTCAAACATCGCCGTTTACATTAAATATATAAATATTTTAAAATAACTATATTTAAATAATGATTTGTGAGTAAACAGCTTAATTTTATTCGTTAAATAGTCCTAACAAATGCCACTCTTGATTCTCATATTCTCTAGAAAAATCCACTCCTCACTTCGTGAGTCGTGAATTTATCGATAATTTGGAAATCACTTGTGGCATTACTTATGATAATTTTCATAAATATCATAAATAGAGCTTTCTTCATACAAAGAACAAAAGAAACTGGGCTTGAACACGTCAAAGTTGATGAGGGGAAGAAATTAAATTATTTTCAGCCTATGTACGCGTGGCCATGAACCTATGGGTTCGATAATGCCAGTGAGTTTGTGCTGTACTTATCACAATATAAATGCTATTATTAGGAAAGTTTGTATTAAGTAATTAGAACTGAGAAATTTTGGAAGTGAGGGTACAAGACAGTTAACACATCCCTCCTGAGTAATTAACACCACCTGCGCCATCTTGACCCGCAGTTCATTTCCACGTCTTCACACTTCTGTCTCCTCTAATCTGTATTTTACGCTTTATCCTGTAACTGCAATGCAAGAAAATCTCAAGTTAGACGCTATGAATTAAGCTGTAATAGTATATAATGTTGCGAGTTTGGGAAGTGTTTTTTTTTTACAGAATCCAGGAAAATGTTTAAAAACCAAGGTTTTTAATTTCCGAGATTCTGTAAAGCACTTCACAAACGTGAGTTGTACATTATTTTTTGCGCGATTGTGTTTTCAAAATAATAAATAATAGTAAAATAATAACATATTTGTTGGAAATATTTGCGTTCATTATAAACAATTGACTAACGATAACAGTGTGGGCAATGTTTATTAGTTGAAACAACAGGTGGCCTTGATAACATGGCCGCAAGAACATATTTATTGTTTTATATTGTTTCAAATAAAGTTCAGTTCATTTAAAATGCAGTGATTTGTTTCGTATAATGTATATTAACACTACCTTTTGGATATATTTTGAATATACATTGTATGTAGTATACATAGAGGGCAGTGGTTTTACTTCCCATGCGTGGGTTTGCAATACGTAATATTACAGTATAGTTATTTTATTACAGTATAGTTAATTAGGTTGGTAACCCCTTCTTCTTCTTCTTCCTCATGTGATAGACCTAGTGGTCTGTTACCGTCTCAATCCAACGTTTGAAGGGTCTGCCTAGAAGAAATCAGCCTATATATCAATCCATACATACTAATTCTGCCCGAAGGCAGGTCCTTCACTGCAATCATAGCATTTTCATGCTATGTTTGCAACTTTATTTGGGAATTGTAGGTGTGGTAGCTTCCCGTTGCTTTTCACGCCGGTGAAGGGCGATTGTGATAATGATGATGATGATGGCCATATGATTTCGAGGACCGTTTGGGCCTTAACGTTTTCCTGACATTTGTCTTATAGGCGAGGAAAAACCCCGATAAAAACCTCGCCCAGAAAAACTGCCCCGATCGGGGATCAAACCCGAGCCCGCTGCGTGAAAAGGCAGCACGCTATCTCCAGACCACAGCGGTGGACAACCTATGTATATAATAATAATTATTCCCTCCATGGTATCTTTACCTTGTCGTGGTGGAGTGGCTTGCTTGCTTAAATGATCCCAAAGCTATGACGGCGGTAGCATTGCTGCCGATAGGGTTACCCATGCCGGACAGGTTGAAGGTGATAAGCCAGACGAAAAAAGTACCTTGGTCGAAAGAGTGACGATCTTCCACTGTAAAAACACAACCGTCGAGAAACGCGGACATGGGTTGCACTGGGGTAAAATATTCGTACATAAAATAGTCCCCCGTTCGGTTCTTCGGGCGGGAACTACTTCAGGAAATCCATGCCGTTGTTATAATAATAATAATAATAATAATAATAATAATAATAATAATAATAATAATTATTATTATTATTATTATTAAATTATCGGAATTGTTTAATTTTGTTAATATCTAACTTATCTCCTTACATTAAGGGAATAAGGGAAAGGTCATGTCTATTTGCTGGTCATTTGTAAACATTTGACGTCATACACAAGCCAGTGTGATGATTTAGGCAGATTCTGTTTCTGGCAGTTGTTATTGACACTAGTTGCCATTATGTTTATCAAATGGCGCACTTGTCAAGATACAATCAATTTATTTGCACTTCAGTTCAAATAAATCAATTCCATACATTATAAATGTCAGATGCCAATTCGTTCTAAATATTTGGTCAAGAATTATATTTACATATAGGGCCTATATATAATTATTTACTTTCTGCGCATAGAAATAAAGCAATGGGTATTTTTTTTATTTAAGACTACATAACAATGAACTACATGGTCTTTATAGGAAGCCAGATATAATAAGAACAGTTAAGTCTCGTAGACTGCGATGGGCAGGACATGTTGCACGTATGGGGAATGAAAGACGTGCATGGAAGCTTCTTGTAGGAAAGCCAGAGGGAAAACGCCCAGTTGGTAGACCAAGAATGAGGTGAGAGAATAACATTAACTATGATTTGTGGGAAGTAGATTATACAGGGAATGATTGGAAAGCATTAGCTCAGGATAGGGATGTATGGAGAGCTTATGTCCGCGTGGCCATGAACCTACGGGTTCGATAGTGCCAGTGAGTAAGTATTTTTTTATTTAGGAATATTCCACAATACAGTGTTTCTCCTTCAACCCAAAGTGATTTGTTGCCAGAGGTTCCTCTCTAAAGCATCTTCTTCCCTCAAATCTCTAGCTTCCATATTTCTCTTCACTCCATCCATCGTTCTCTCGGCCTGCCTCTTCCAGTTGTTCCATTAGCTTTCCAATTAAGGATCTTTTTTGGTGTTCTCTCTTCTTCCATTCTTATGAAGTGTTTCCGTCCGGCATTCTTCTCTGTAGGTTGTTTTAGCATTCTATATTTTTCAGTAGAATGAGGAGCTGGCCAATTGCTGCAATCCCCAACCTGGAGGACCAGGTAAATAATTATTTTTATATACATCATTGATAATCACGGATTATATTCTTACATTTAAAAAAATAACATTAATTAGGTGATCTTATATTGACTATGTAACTCGTGCACCAAATGGGAGCCAATGACCAATCACGTTTCACTGAATTTTGCTTTACAACCAACCACAGTCGTGTTTTACCTCGCTATTAATCGAATTCTCTTTACCACCTCCTGCTTTTGTGATAAAGCTCCTCCTTTTTAATATTCTGAACAAGTCAGAGCATTATTTTGCAGTGACTGACTCAACAATAAATACATTGAATATAGCAAATAATGAACAGGCACCAATCCTTCCTTACATGGAGAATTGATGCATAGGCGATATTTTGGAACGGAAGTCTAGACACAGCGATCATTCTGAGCAGGTTTTTCAACTTGCGACTCAACGTGATCAATCTATTTCCACCAATGCGAGGCCACTATCTCGCCGTAACCCGCGAAATTAAAAAAAATATTACAATGCCTCAAAGTATGGATATGTGTGTGTATTTGTATGTGTGAATTGTCTGTCTCATCTTAATGTTGTGTTGTCTCGGAGGAGGCCTCGACATTGATCTGGTCCCTCATTCTGTGAGGCCTCAATATCGCTGTGTGGGCAGAGAAGTATGTGTGTGATCCATAGTTAAAATGCCTCTCCCGATAGGTTGTGGCACATAAAAGTACCTGTAACTTTAGAGGTTAAACTGGGTTAATGGAATGGAGTTAACTCTTAAATTCGCAACGTACCCTATGGGATACATCAATTGTTTTAATTTATCTAACAGCTTTAATAAAACAGAAGAAAGCTAACATCTGACATCTGGACCCATGCCTCCACCCCTTGGGATACGTGGGTCAAAGACCATACTCCCAAGTCCCAGTATCTTGTCCTCCCTATCTATTTGCGTCCACTTTCAAGAGTTTTGGCTTAAAACCAACACCTCAGGGAGAAGGTGTTGGAGTCGCAATTTCAGGGAATTGCTGAGCTACATAGTACGTCAGGTCGCTTATTCTGACGGGCTCCTCGAGTCTAGCCGGGAGGACTGCTGTCGCACATCCACCGACCGTTCCCTTGTTCTACATCCAGGGACGTATCCTGCAGCAGTTCTGAGACCGGCTAGGGCTTGAATCCACAAGCCCCACAGTGTGAGACTTTAGTACATCCACGTGCTCATCTCCTGGTGACCCCACAGTTTGTCCACGAGCCCGTAGGCTGAGCCAGGAACCAGTACAGTTGCTCCCCTCTGCACTGGTCCGAGCCGTGCCCTGGTGTGCCCCCAGGGACGCCTTCTGCTGCAGTTGTGGTCCAGCACGGAGCTCGCAAGCTCCAACAGATGAGCAAATAGTACGACAAGGCGCTCAACTCTTGCCTACCCCACTAATGGTTCACGAGTCCCTTGGACTTAGCCGGGATGACTGTCTAACACATCCACCAACCTTTCCCCCAGTCCACCAGCTGGGGACGTGTTTGGTTGCTGAAGTGGGTCCAGCCTGAGCTATAGTACGTCAGGTCGCTCAACTCCTGACGACCTCACAGATTGTCCTTGGGTCATTCGGTCCCGCAGTTGGCGCTAATCCCACCTACAAAGACCGCGCTTCGTCCTTTCTCGAGCTTATAGACCTGGTGGCAATTCCCAGCATTACGCACGGTATTGTCCCAACCAGCCCGTTCGCAAGACTAGCCTAGTCGTGCCGCTGCTGTGAGACAGCCCACTGAGCAATGTAGGCATCCAGGGTGCTCATCTCCCATGGTGCCCCCACAGATGGTCCATTGAACCAAGAGAAGGAGCTTCCGACCTCCAATCTCCCACCGCTCCACCAACAGCGGCCGCAAAACCCGCTTGTGGACCGGGATCTCGAGGTTTGACAACAGGGCCCTCATCTTCCTGTTGACCCCACTCATGGTCCGCGAGTCCATCGGACTTGGAAGGGTGGACTGACTAGGAGATACACCGACCTTTTCCCCACTACGCTAGAAAGGTAACAATAAAACATTACTAAAATGTGTGTGGAATTACACAATACACCCAATAATAACAGTTATGCATGATATAATTTTCAGTGCGGTCCGCCACATTTAAATAACTTCTTCTTTTCTTCTTTACTCGTATGATTTTCATCCTGTTTATTTCCCAAATCACTCCTCGGAGGAAGATGTATTGGATGTGCATCCACTTTCTATCCATCTCTTGGCTGGTCTTCCTCTTGTTCTTCTCCCGTCTATTGGTCTATCATATTTAGCTTTCTTTTACAGAAGTATTTCATCTTTTATTTTTTCTATATGATTTTTCCAATATTTTCGTCTCTCTATAATAAATTTGGTTATGTCTAGAATATGACATTTGTCCCTGATTTCTGTGTTGTGCATCTTATCAAATAATGTTTTCCCTTGAATAGTTCTTAAGATCTTCATTTCACATGTGCTTATTATTCCTTTAGTTTTTGTTTTATCAGCCCTAGTTTTTGCTCCATATACGATAACTGGGCGAACTATCTTTTGTATATGCGGATTTTGCTATAGTCCACGAGGGCTAAAGTGTCTAGAATATTTTAGAAAGAGAAAGAGAGTACTCACCATCTTCTTTCTCACTCATACACATATCTCTTCACGGTGACAGCGGTAGGGCAGACACTCCCTGTAGTGGTGGCATTCCCTTCTTCTAAACATTCTTCCTGGCAAGTTTCTATGTCTTCATTTTCATCGTCGTCGGTATCGTCTAAATTTATTTCAAACCGATCAATAATTTCGTCCATTAAACCGTCTGCCTGCCAATATGACTCTTCAATCTTTTCACACGCTCTGCAGTCACTTTTAACAGAGCACTCTGAACCAGTCGCCACTGACAAAAATTACCTGACACAAAAGTGACTGGACGGAAGTGGGGGGGGTGGAGTTTTTCTAGCATTCCTAAGTAATTTTACAAGGGAGCCCATTGTGTTTTGCGAAGGGTGGAAGAACAGTTCTCTAGACAAGGATAGCAGAAATCATGCCAACTTAGTCCTCCTCCACTATAACCCGGATCCGTTTCGATAAAACGATATAAAATTACTTTTATATCAGATCGTTGGCAATAAAAATTTCACTACGTAATCTCTCAAAATACAAAGAGGCTTAATTTTAAAATCCGTTCGTATAGCAAATAAATTATATACGTGCGGTAGAGGGGCGGGGGTTGATTGAATTTTGTAGCAGTTAGAATTAATATCGGCCGGACGTAGCGTGAATTAATAATAGCTGACCGCATAAGTCATTAGCTGCAGCCGGTTAAAACCTCCCAACTTTACTTAACGTGCGACACCAACTGTTTTCTAATACTTTCAACGTGCTTTTATTTATTAATGCGTTTTATGGCTCATACATTTTAAATATATCCCATTTATATTATTATTGAATCTACAAATATTTTGAAACCCTATTTCGCCACAAAGGCATGTTATGGCTGTAGCTTACTGTAACAATATTATACTATACATTGTAAAACAGAAATATTATCTTATGGTTTGAATAAGTGTTATGAAACCACATAAATTTTCATAAGTAATGCCACGAGTGATTTCCAAATTATCGATAAATTCACGACTCACGAAGTGAGGAGTGAATTTATCTAGAGAATTTGGAAATCAAGAGTGGCATTTGTTAGGACTATTTAACGAATAAAATTAAGCTGTTTACTCACAAATCATTATTTAACTGTAGTTATTTCAAAAATATTTATATATTTAATGCAAACGGCAATGTTTGAAAACAAATGAGAAACGATAGGTACGCTTCTACTGCTTCTTTTGTTTATCACTGCAACCAGATCATACTATTTATTGCCAAAGGAACGCAATATTGTAAGAATGCTCTCTAGTGGAGAAAAAATGAAACATCAATCTGTATATTAATTCATTTCTGATGTCGTATGATGTAAATATTACAATTATATTTTTCTGGATTATTACCTGGGAAAAAATACATTTAAGAAAGTCAAACAGTGGTTTCTTTTTTTGGTGGTATAATAAATTGCTACAAATGTTGACATGTATGCACTATATATACAATCTGGTAGCCGTATTTCTTACAGGCTCAGTCACTGCAAAATAACGGTCAGACCTGTTCAGAATATTAAAAACGAGGAGCTTTGTTTAATATATGGTAATTATAACACTGATAAATATTTCGTGAAACACGGCTCTGATTGGTTGTAAAACAGAAATCATTGAAACGTGATTGGTCATTGACTCCCATTTGGGGCATGAGTTAAATAGTCATGAGTAATGTCACGTGTGATTTCCAAATTATCGATAAATTCAAGACTCACGAAATGAGGAGTGAATTTATCTAGACTATTTAACTCATGCCCCAAATGGGAGTCAATGACCAATCACGTTTCAATGATTTCTGTTTTACAACCAATCAGAGTCGTGTTTCACGAAATATTTAGCAGTGTTAAATTTACCATATTAAAAAAAGCTCCTCCTTTTTAATATTCTGAACAGGTCTGGCCATTATTTTGCAGTGACTGAGCCTGTGAGAAATATGGCTACCAGATTGTATATATAGTGCATAGATGTCAACACTTAGCGCTTGCAGGAGTTCATATAAAAACATTTGTAGCAATTTATTATACCACGAAAAAAAGAAACCACTGTTTGCACTTTCTTAAATGTATTTTTTCCCAGGTAACAATCCAGAAAAATATAATTGTCATATTTACATTATACGACATCAGAAATGAATTAATATACAGTTTGATGTTTCATTTTTTCTCCACTAGAGAGCATTCTTACAATATTGTGTTCCTTTGGCAATAAATAGTATGATCTGGTTGCAGTGATAAACAAAAGAAGCAGATGAAGCGTGCCTATCTTTTTTCATTTGTTTTCAAACATAGCCGTTTACATTAAATATATTATTAGACTTTATTATTATTATTATTAATTATTATTATTATTATTATTATTATTATTATTAGATTTTGTGAGATATAAGCAATTATAATGGTATGGTCATATACGTAGGATGCCTGAGAAAATGTTGCCCAGACAAGCTTTGAAATGGATTCCACCTGGGAAAGGAAAGAGAGGTCGACCTAGATTTAAATGGATGCATGATGTAAGAAGAGATATGAGGGAGATAGCTCTGGAAGAATTGGAATGGGAAGATAGAGAAAAATGGAGAAAGAAGATAAAAATTTAAAAAGCTTTGGTTACAGGAAGATTTTTTTATTACAATGTAAACCTGTTTATAAATGAAAAAATATTATTATTATTATTATTGTTATTATTATTATTATTATTATTATTATTATTATTATTATTATTATTATTTGTTTTGAAGCAGCTAACTCTCTTCATGCCCGATGTTGTATTAACATTTTGAAGGATTTGTGTCCGAAAAAGAATTACTGGTTCAGGTTGGGTTTTATTTTCGGTAGAGCTGGATTCTCTTGTTAGGGTCGGAAGTTGGTACACTTGATAGGAAAACACTTTAAAATCACTGAAAAAAATTGTTTCTTGTATAAATAATTTCACATTTATTCACTTTCTAGGTTCCCAGCAGATCAAGTAAATGTAGGTGGTATTATTCTTCACCGTCAATTAAAATTAAATTATTTTCTTTTCTTTAATCAATTATTCTTCTTGTATTAAATATTACATTTTATCAGGAGAGCAGTTATTGCTTCTATCCTTGATGAAAGTTGTATGCTGAATGACTAGGTAATTCTTTTATAATTTTTAAGAACATTATTACATCACATGATAGTAATTTTAAATTCTATTGGTTAATAGCCCATTAAATATATAAGGTTTAAATTTGATTTGTTAAATAAAAAAAGTTAATTGTTTTAACATCCAATCAAAGTTTAGTTTACTTTCATTTAAAAACATGAAGTTAAGCAGGTGTTCTTATTACAGTTATAACAGAAAGCTTTATAATTCTGACAACAATGACTTAAAACAATTTTTAAAAGCATTATTTACAAAAACTGTTATGTAATACAATTTCTTTAATTATTACTGAGACATTTTTATTCAACAATGAATTATTTAGGTGTTTTTCTTTATTTAAGTTATATTTAAATATTAAAAGAATTATAAAGTATAAAATTATTAACTTTAACTTCCATATTTATTATGTTATTAAAATCCTGCTTTACTTAAATAATCATTATTTAAATTACCTTATGTGATCTGAATTGTGAATTCAAACAATTTAACAAATAATAATCAGTAATTAAATGTATTATTAACTATTACTGTTTAATTACAGTTTAGGATTAAATTTAGATTTGATTCTCTGTAAAGGAAAACTAAAATGGATTTGTTATAGATTTTCAATTTTGCGATTGACAGAGCCCTCTGTAATCAGTATGATGCACTCTAATTAAAAACAAAGCCTGCTTAATCCGTTGTGTATAGTGTGCCGCTATGTAATCGTTTCATTCGAGGCGGTGAAACAACAGAAATACATACATACAATCAGTAACTTTCAAAAAATATACCGTAAAATTATAGTGGCCCTTAGTTCCCAATATATATATATATATATATATATATATATATATATATATATATATATATTATATGAAAAGAAAAATGAATGCTTGAGTCGGGATTCGAACTCGAGTCTCTAAAGTCTGTACCTTTAGCGCTCTAACCAACTGAGCTACTCAAGAATTCCAATACAAGCATACAATTTTCTTATACATGTAGTATTCTCAATTCACACAAGAGGTAGCTGAAATTGTTCCAACTGCCATCTCGCGGCTAACGTAACAGTTAAGCAAATTTTTAAAGAGAATATTTACTTTATAGCAGTAACGCTTTTATATATAGATATTATAAATATATTTTTGACATTTGGCAATGAAGGCAAATATGATATGAAAACAAAAATGAATGCTTGAGTCGGGATTCGAACTCGAGTCTCTAAAGTCTGTACCTTTTGCGCTCTAACCAACTGAGCTACTCAAGAATTCCAATACAAGCATACATATATATATATATATATATATATATATATATATAGGCCTATATATACTATAAGTCCCGGCCACACGTTGCTGTGGCTAAGGTATACGTTAAAATTTAAATTAAGTTGCTGTCTTTCAGCCAGATTACTTAAAACTAATACTTACACACGAAATTAATAATATTGAAAATAAAATAAACACTGAACACACTTAAATTATGAAATAATCAATATTTGTAATGTAATTGAAATTCGCGGTTGCAACAAATAGCACAGCCATCTGGATCTCTCTTTGTTAAATAATAAACCAATTACCTTACACCGCCATCTGTTAGAATCGTATAGAACTCACAGATAATTACACCGCCATCTGTTAGAATCGTATGGAACTCACAGATATATATATATATATATATATATATATATATATATATATATAGATGTCCACCGCTGTGGTCTCGAGGTAGCGTGCTGACTTGTCACGCAGCGGGCCCGGATTCGATCCCCGGTCGGGGTAGTTTTTCTGGGTGAGGTTTTTATCGGAGTTTTTCCTTACCTGTAAGACAAATGTCAGGAAAACTTTAAGACCCAAACGGTCCCCGAAATCATATGGCCATCATCATCATCCTTATCATTATCATAATCATCATCATCCTTCACCGGTGTGGAAAGCAACGGGAAGCTACCACACCTATACAATTCCCTAGTAAAGCTGTAAGAATAGCATGAAAGTGCTATGATTGCTGTGAAGGACCTGCCTTCGGGCAGAATTACTATGGATGGATATGTATAGTGTTCTCCTCAAGAGCAGGTGTTTCACTGCAAACTCAGCATTCTGCACTCTTTCCTTAACTCTGCCTTCTTTTTTGTATCCGCATTAGGGTTATTATAAGTTTTTGGAATTTTGTGAAATAAAATATTTCCTGTGCAATGGATGGGTGCTAGGGTTCGATAGTCGCAGAGAGTTATTTAGTTACAGTTAGCGATGTTGAGTGGCTGAATTCAAATACCTAGGAACAATAATCACAAATAGGAATGAGATGCACAAAGAAATTAAACATAGGCTCAATTCTGGAAATGCATGTTATTATGCATTGCAGAGACTCTTGATGTCCCAACTCCTTTCAAAAAACGTTAAGCTGAAAATGTATAAAACTATTATTCTACCAGTTATATTATATGGGTGCGAAACATGGACTCTTACTTTAAGGGAGGAAAGGAGATTACAGGTATTTGAGAATAAAGTTCTTAGGAAAATTTTTGGACCAAAGAGAGATGAACAGACAGGTGAATGGAGAAGAATACATAACAATGAACTACATGGTCTTTATAGGAAGCCACATATAATAAGAACAGTTAAGTCTCGTAGACTGCGATGGGCAGGACATGTTGCACGAATGGGGAATGAAAGACTTGCATGGAAGCTTCTTGTAGGAAATCCAGAGGGAAAACGCTCAGTTGGTAGACCAAGAATGAGGTGGGAGAATAACATTAACTCTGATTTGAGGGGAAGTAGATTATACAGGGAATGATTGGAAAGCATTAGGTCAGGATAGGGATGTACGGAGAGCTTATGTCCGCGCGGCCATGAACCTACGGGTTCAATAGTGCCAGTGAGTAAGTAAGTAAGTAAGCGATGTTGAATTTCGATAATACAGAGTCTTGTCACAGGACGTAATACTGGGCTTGTAATCAGATTTCTGCTATCTCTTATTTCACACCTACAGCTGGAGTTAATAAAAACTTCTTCAGCAGCGCCTCTAGTGATCAGATAATGTACTAGCACAATAGGCTAGAAAACAAAATTATCTGAAACTGCTCCATCAACTGGGTGTTAATATTATTTTCTCAGAAATATAGATACGTGTTCAACTTGTTCTTCCAAAATTTCCCCTCTGGAATTATTTCATATTTCTCTCTAGAAATAGCCTGATACAATTACATCAAATAGATATCACCAAATTCTTAAAGAATTATTTCATATTTCTCTCTTTTATTATTATTATTTTTTATTTGCGATGAGCCCATGTAGGAATACGCAAAGTACTTAGAGGCGTTTCCTTTGAACCCAAATTTCTTTCATTCTTTTGCTATGAGCTTGTTTTCTATCATCTGTCCAAGTTGTTCCAGTTTTTTTCTTCGGTTTGTCCTCTTGGTCAACTTGCCACTTATTCACCTTAATTCTAAATATAGCTCTGTTTGGGATATCTTCTTTAGTAATTCCTGCCAATTTTAAGTCCTTTTTGACTTCATCAATCCACTTCATAGTATCCACTGGAGCTTTACTTCTGTTTTCGTAGAATTCCATTATCTGTTTTGTAAGCCTATTTGAGTTCATTCGTTTAATATGGCCATAAAATGTTAACCTTCGTTTTCTAATATCACTATGAATGTCTGTATATATTTTTATTTCCTTTTTACTTTTGAGTCTAAATGCTTCACCTATGACTTGTGGACCTAAAATTTTCTTATAATTTTGCATTCTTTTTTCACTATATTTTCCATATATTTTTTTCTGTTCAAAATTAATGTTTCTGCTCCATAGAGGCACTCTGGTTTAATTACAGTGTTCAAGTGTCGTAATTTTGTATGTATGTATGTATGTATGTATGTATGTATTATTATTATTATTATTATTATTATTATTATTATTATTATTATTATTATTATTATTATTATTATATGAATCCTAGTTCACAGTTAAAAGGACAAAAAAAACAGCCAAAGCCTGTCCCAAGCCAGGTTAGAAAAGGATGAGGGGGAGGAGTAACAACCTCGTTAAAAACCCATGGTTCAGTACGCCCGGCTGATAGTACCCTATGAGGGCCCCTTATCTAAGGTACAGACACTGATGCCTTGCAGTTCGTCATTGGTTTGACAAAGGCTAGAGGAAGAAAACCTTGACCAAAAATTACCTAGTCCTCCAGGTTGGGGGTTGATGCATCAGGCCAGCTTCCTGTTCGTCACAAAAGTATAGCAATGCTAAAAAGCCTAAAGATTTAAACCTGGAATAAAACTTTAGACACAGAAAAATGTGTAACACGCCGTAGCGTAGTGGTTAAGGCACTGAGCTACAAGCCAGAGGGTCGAGGGTTCAAGTCCCGTTGGGGTCAGGATTTTTAAACTGACCCAAACCCTCTGGCGGCACTGGGGTCGACTCAGCCTCTAACGTAAATGAGTACCAGATACTTGTTCTGGGGGTTAAGGCGGCCGTCACGCAGGGCTGACAACCCGGCTGACATAAAGTGCCGATTGTCTAGAAAAAGTGGGAGCCCTAACCTCCTACTACCCCAAGGACCTCCGGGTCTGTTGTGGGATCACTTTATAGGTCGCTGTTCATATCCGGCTGGGAGTTTTTTTTAGAAGAGTATTACTTTTAGCTCATACTACAATAGTATCGAATTTAAAGATATTTACATTTTTATCTTATTCTGTAAAATGTTAAAACTAAAAAAATAAAAAATAAATAATAGTTTTAAAAAACTGAAACAACAGGCTTTATTAGAAAACCGAAGTAAAAAAAATTAAAATAATTTTAATTTCCAACACGCTTGGGATAAATAATTTTACCATCAAAAGCGTGGGGTGCTTTGTATGATTTTTACACGCTTTATATTAGCTTGACCTGTATCTATCTATCTATCTATCTATGTAACTGAATCTTTTAACGCGATTTTCACCCACTTAAAAATCATTGGATCGACTTGAAACTTTGTATACTTGTAAAAGACCCGTGACAATACAATAATTTCATATTTTGTTTCTAAAATCATGGCCAGAATTATCAGAAAATCAAAAAAAGTGTCTTTGTATCAGTGTAACGGAATTTTTGAACACGATTTTCACCCACTTAGAAACATTGGATCGACTTGAAAACTTTGTACACTTGTAAAGGACCCGTGACAATATAATAATTTCATATTTATTACATTTTCTTCTTAGAGACTTTACTTTTACCAATATCTGTTTATTATCAAATATATTAATTGATAAAGTGCACCCCACGCTTTTGATGGTAAAATTATTTATCCCAAGCGTGTTGGAAATTAAAATTATTTTTAATTTTTTTACTTCGGTTTTCTAATAAAGCGTATTGTTTTAGTTTTTTAAAACTATTATTTTTTTAATTAATTGTTGTAATTCTTGTCAGACGCTTTTCTCTTTGGAGTTACCAGGAATAGCATGAAATAAACTTGCAAATAAATTGGTAACTGTTAAACTGTTGGAAAGCGCAGAATGAGATAACAGATGTCCGAACTACAAACTACAAGTAAACTACACAAAGTTTTTTTTTTACTGTTAACTCGGAAGAGAATCTCGGCGCGGTGACAGCCCCACTGGGATCAACACGTAACCCCAAACTCGCGAGTTAAACGGGCACCACGTGTTGAATTATTGATTCGCAGCTCAGCTTCCTCGACTCGCGATAAAATGGCAAGATTTTATCCATCCAGCCGGGATTAACTCCTTTACGTTTTCATCATTTTATAAAATGTTGGCAGTACCGGTACTGCTCTATGGATCAGAAGCCTGGATACATAAAAAAAAACTATATCTAAGTAAGATAACGGCGGCATAAATGAAATTTTTGAGATCTGTTAAAGGGTGCACTAAGGAAGACAGAATCAAGAACACAGAAATAAGACAGGAACTTGAAATATTTGCAATAACTGATAAAATAGATACATATAGACAAAAATGGAAGCAACACATAGACAGAATGAATGAAGATAGATATCCAAAACAAATAAAATACAAATCTAAAGGCACCCGAGATGTGGACAGACCTAGAAAGAGATGGGCTGAAGTCGGAACGGGTCAATAGACCTAATCCATGAATGCAGATGATGATGATGTTTTCATCATCATCAACAACAAGGATTAAGCCCAATGGCCTGTTCCGATCTCATTATAGGTCGAATTGGTCCTTCCATCTCTTCAATGGTCTTCCCAACGTTCTTCTCCCTTTTGGTTTATAATTATACATTCTTCTTGCTATGCGCTGTTGATTCATTCGTAATACGTGCTGAAGATAAGCATTTTGATAATATATAATTGTAGGCTTTCACGGCCGGCGTCTTGATCCATATTTGGTTCGTCTTCCGGGCTTATAGGCCGTGGTCTGGTTGTCTTCTTACTTTCGTCTACTGCTGCGGTAGACATCATCAGGATGATGTCTACCGCAGCAGTAGACGAAACGTCGAGTAAGAAGACAACCAGACCACGGCCTATAAGCCCGGAAGACGAACCAAATATGGATTTTGATAACACTGGGGAACAAAAAAATATTTTTTTCTTGGTGCCTGAAATTTTTCACCTGATTCTGGGTATTTCGGCACTGCTGATTCCAAAAATGTCATCCATTTTGTTGCAGCAGCTCTAGTTTGCAAGATATTGATGATACTGCTCTTATGTACCACCATTGTAAATCGATTGTTTGCATAATACTAATTGATTTAATCCAAGTTATATTCATGTTGTTGTTGCCGTTTGCATATGTAATTTTACTAATTTGACAATTGTTTATCCTTTTTCTAGACTGACATGGCTTCAACACGAAGAAAATGTGTGAATAATCCTGATGTGTTTTGTTTCATCTGTGGGGAGTACACATTCACTCAACAAAGAAAACCTATAACTGACTTTGTAAGAAGAGCTTATTTGGCCTATTTCAAAGTACAACTGGGAGATCAAGATAAGCCTTGGGCACCTCACATTGTATGTAAAACGTGCACAGAGCATCTACGACAATGGACAAATGGGAAACGGAAATGCTTGAAATTTGGGGAACCAATGATCTGGCGAGAACAAATTAACCATAGTGATGACTGCTATTTTTGTTCAGTCAATGTAAAGGGCATCAATAGCAAAAACCGGAATAGATGGGTATATCCCAATCTACGCTCCGCAAGACGCCCTGTTCCACATTCAGAGGAGATACCTGTTCCAATTTTTACCAGTCTTCCAGAGTCACCAGAAGAAGAGGATGATTCAACTGAAAGCTATTCTGAGGGAAATGACAGCGATTTCCCAGGACCTTCATCAGTTTCATCCGGTTTTAGTCAAGCGGAACTGAACGACCTCATAAGGGATCTAAGTCTTCCAAAGAAGTCATCTGAGTTGTTAGCTTCCAGGCTGGCAGAGAAACAATGTCTGTTACCGGGAACAAAGGTCACAGTCTATCGCAAAAGAGAAACAGACTTCCTGCCATTCTTCACAGTAGAAAATCAATTTGTTTTTTGTATGAATGTTGAAGGACTGTTAATGAAGCTGGGTGTAAGAAAATACACACCAAATGAATGGCGGTTATTTATAGATAGCTCCAAACGCAGCCTAAAATGTGTTCTTTTGCATAATGGGAACATATACAGGTCAATCCCAATTGGTCACTCAGTTTCTATGCGTGAAAATCAACATACAATAGCTACAGTGCTAGAGAAGATCTCTTACCGTGATCACCAATGGGTAATGTGTGTCGATCTCAAGATGGTGAATTTTCTTCTAGGACAACAAGGTGGGTACACCAAATACCCATGCTTTATATGTTTATGGGACTCTAGAGCCAAAGATCAACATTGGGTGAGAAGGCATTGGCCTCTTAGAGAAAGCATGACCGTTGGAGAAAAAACATCGTTGGCAGAACCTTTGGTTGACAGAAACAACATCATCTTGCCACCACTGCATATTAAACTTGGTTTAATGAAACAGTTCATCAAGGCGTTGAATAGAGATGGAACATGTTTTGGCTACATATGTACAAAATTTCCTGCACTGAGTAAGGAAAAAATAAAAGCAGGTATATTGGATGGACCACAAATCCGCCAACTTATTAATGACCATCAATTTCAAGACTCAATGAATGATACTGAAGCAGCCGCATGGTCTTCGTTCTGTATGGTAGTGAAGAATTTCCTTGGAAACTATAAGTCTCCTAATAGTGATGAACTAGTGGAGAATATGCTCACTGCTTTTTGTGCACTAGGTTGTAACATGAGCATCAAATTACACTACCTACACAGTCATTTGGATCGATTTCCAGACAATCTTGGAGATGTAAGTGAGGAACTGGGTGAGCGTTTTCACCAGGAATTAAGTACAATGGAAGAAAGGTATCGTGGACGGTGGGATATACATATGATGCGGACTACTGTTGGAGCATCCACCGAGAATGTCCAAGATCATTGCATCGGAGGAAATCACAGAAACGGGGATTCTGCGACCTGATGGAGGAAAATTAATGATTCTAACGAGACTAATGTGTAAATAAATTATGGTAGTTATATAGATACAGTTGTTTCATGAAAAAGAAAGTATTTGTTCTTTTGTATTTAATTGTATGCGAGTAATATAGTTGTATATGTGGACCAGTATTTTTGAACTGGTATATAATTTGAATAAACTCTATCTCAAAAACTAGAGCTGATAGGACGAAACTGAAATCATCTTTGGAATCAGTGACCCAAATATACCCATAAATAGGTGAAAACATTAAGGCACCAAAATCACTGTTCCCCAGTGTAATATTTCATTCTTTTCACAGAGATTAAATATATTAAGTTCTGTTCTTATATCTTCGTTTTTCTTTTTATCGGTCATTTGGTATCCTGCTATTGCTCTCAACATCTTCATTTCTGCAGCCTCTATTTGTTTACTATCTGAATTTGTTAATGTCCAGGTTTCACATCCATAGATAAGAGATGGAACTGCCAATACTTTGTAAAATTTTAAAACAATTTATTTTCTAGTTTTATTCAATAAAGTACGTTTAATTGTGCCACATAGATAATTGAATCGTTGTATTTTAGTGTGTTTATCTAAATTTCTGTCATTGCCTAAATGACATCCCAAATAATTAAAATTCTGAACTTGGTCTATAATTACATTTTTTATCACTATTTTTCTTCTTATTGTACATTTTTCTTTCAAAAGGTAACTTTTTTTGTTTCACTTTACGTTTTCATAAAAAATTAAAGTTATATATAGTTTAGAATTCTAAAGGTAATTCCACATTTAAGTCTCGTAGAATAAGATGGGCAGGACATGTGGCACGATTGAGGAATGAAAAACGTGCATGGAAGCTTCTTGTATTAAAAGCAGATGGAAAACGCACAGTTAGTAGACCATGAATGAGGTGGGAGAATAACATTAACTATGATTTGAGGGAAGTAGATTATACAGGGAATGATTGGAAAGCATTAGCTCAGAATAGGGATGCATAAACAGAGATTATGCCTCGGACTTTCTAAAAGTAAACACGCCACTGATTAAGGTGTTTATTAGTTTATATTCTTAGCGACTGTTTTAACTGGATGTTTCTAGAAGCAAAACATTCTGTCGTAACGAAATTATATTGGCGTTTGGATTGTGAAAGAGGGCAGGCGAACTAATGAAATGATTTTGAACAGGGAATGAAGTGCATCTTGTATAACTGGATTAGCTCAGCTCAAATTGGAACGAGGAATTAGGAAATGCCTACCGGATACAGGTGGCGCATATTCCGGATAAATGAGTTAGTCATTTCAACTGTTATTTAATTTCCAGCAGTTCAATGCGCATTGTTACCATGGTTACGCGAGCACATTGCTTCTTACGTCGCATAGTTAAATTGCACGGCCATACAAGAAACAAATGCTAGCCATCGTTTTATATTTCATCTTACTTGTGTCAATAAAACAGCCAGACCACAACAATACAACTAGTTTCCTTGGTACAGTAGTAAATGCTCATTGTCTAAAAATTATCTGTCTTCAAGATAGGCCCTTGGCCTAACAGTCGACTGCTGGCCTCATATCCGCTTGTGTTAATTAAAGAGGTGGATGATAATATAGCCAGTTGAGGGATGACATATCGGGTCCCTCAGTCGTTATTATGTCATGGTTCCATTCATACCTGCATGGACGTCAATATTACGTTTAATTGAACTCTAGATTCTCATTGTGGCGCAATGTGCACGCTGGAGTTCCTCAGGGCAGTATTCTCGAACCTCTTGTTTTTT
Organism: Diploptera punctata; assembly: GCA_030220185.1. Lineage (NCBI taxonomy): Eukaryota > Metazoa > Arthropoda > Insecta > Blattodea > Blaberidae > Diploptera > Diploptera punctata. Next base: position 237,150 of record JASPKZ010007947.1, on the reverse strand, counting down.
TTTTAATCTTGACATTTTTAAGTCACGCTTATACAATAACTTATTGTTAAATAATTATTTTTTCTCCAGAATTAAAATTATTATATGCCATTAGTGGTTTATTTTATTTTTCTATCTTGTACATTTTACATCTTATTGGTTAAATCTAAATTAAGCCAAAATATATACAAATAATAATTATAATGTAGTTATACCATGTAATCATTTATGTTTATTGCAATATAGTTGTAGGACTAGTTTATGTACTTATTTTCTAAGCTGGTTGAGTGGTAGACAATGCCTTAATGCCTTAACTCCGCCAGGTAGAATAAAGCTATTATTATGATTATCATCATCATAGTACATTCACGAATTTAGGCCATTTGTTGACCTGTTTCGGCCTCAAGAGAAACACCATCCAGAAGTCTTTTGAGTGGACGTCCTGGTCTTCTTCTTCCTGCAGGTTGATATCTTAACATTTGTTTGGGTATTCTGTGATCTTCCATTCGATGAACATGTTGCATCCATCTTGACTTATAGTCAGAAATTTTGTTTTCTAAAGATTCCATGTGTAATTCTTCTAAGATGTCTTCATTTTTTTTGTGATCTAGTAGTGTGTATCCTGCAGTCCTCCGAAGATATCTCATTTCAGCAGATCTAAGTCTCTGTATATCCTTCTGTTTCAACGTCCATACTTCGCTACCATACAAAAGAGTTCGAAGAGCCAGTGTTTTATACACTTTTAGTCTTGAATGCTTTTGGACTAACTGTGGCTTTAAGATAGAATTTATTAACCCTAAAATTCTTAAAAATTTAGATATTTTTGCATTTACATCCTTTTCTTCTTCATATAAGATATTGCATCCCAGATATGTAAAATTATTCACCTGCTCCAAAATGTTATTGTCCAGTACAATTTTACTTCTGACAGGATCTACACCTTGAAATGCCATAATTTTTGTTTTTTCTGTAGATATCTTTAATCCATATTCTTCTGTAATTTTGTTAAGTTCATACAGACCTTTCTGTAGATTATCTTCGGAATTTGCTATTATTATTTGGTCATCTGCAAACAATAGGATGTTTAATTTTCTATTTTATTATTATTATTATTATTATTATTATTATTAGTAGTAGTAGTAGTAGTATTAATTTAACTGGATTTCTCAACACGGAGCTGCTAAATATTATAGCTACCCAAATTCCTCACGATACTGGGAGGGCAGCGCCCATTTTGGTTTACTATCAGCTTGAATTGGGGCAGTACAGAATTCCCTTTTATAAGTTTGAACGACCTATAGCAAGCGGCTTCTGTGCAAAGATTATCTTTATTATATTTTGCATTAGTAATAACCGGACATTATGAGTATTGTAAAATTAAGTTCTTAGAAAAAATTTGACCAAAATAGAGATGAGCGGACAAGCGAATGGAGAAGACTATATAACAGTGAGCTATATGGTTTTTATAGGATACCAGATATATTAACACGTTCAGTACCAGGCACTGAGCAGGGCATTTAAACCCACAGGCCAGCCATTTAAATACCCCAGCTACCCTTTTCGTGGCACTTCAGAAAATGGACCATTATTCACAAACTATTAGTCCTAGAAAATTCAGATTTTGTACATACCTAAAGGAAATATCCTAGTAGGATTTGATTGTGAAATAACTTGGGTGATTGACATTGCATGGTATCAGCGTATCAATTTCAGGAAGTGGAAGTTCATTTTCACTTTCACTTTGTGAATCTTCTAATTCAGGAATCAGTTCATCACCTGAATCATCATTATACAAAATATTCACTAATTCTTCTTCAGTGAGATATTTTTCTTTCACCATGGTTTCACTCACGCACAAACAACAGCGCGATAACGAGAAAGATGTACGACTGCATTGGAGCCTGGAGGCAAGTTTGGGTGAACGAATTCCATGTGTTGTTTGTTTTAAAAATAAAAGGTTATTCACCAAGGTTAAATGTGTCAAACGGGAATAGAAAATGTACATTTACATGCCATCTATGATCTCCAAGACATACTAAGCCAACACAAAATTTTGGCGCTGAATACAAACGCGGTTTGTTCGTGCCCGCTCTAAAACGAGTTAACTGACCGACGGCCGCACACACGATAGTCTCTTTAAACGCCTTAACTGGTTTACGGTACTAAATGTGTTAAGAACAGTTAAGTCTCGTATACTGCGATAGACAGGACATGTAGCGCAGGTGATGAATAAAAGACGGACATGGGAACTCCTTGTAGGAAATCAGACGTAAAACGCCCAGGGGAAGTCCAAGAATGAGGTGAGAGAATAACATTAACCATGATTTGAATGAATAGGATTATTCAGGGGATGATTGGAAGACGTTGGCTTAGTATAGGGATGCATGGAGAGCTCATGTCCGTCCGGCTATGAACCTACGGTTTCGATAGTGCCAGTTAGGTAGTGAGACTAATTTTGGAATAATCTCATTTGATAATTTTATCAAAATCAACGTTATGAGCTTAACAATGAAAAAAATATAAAACAATTTGAATTTAGGAGCAGTCAATTGTTTGCATTAAATTTACGTTGAACATTGTTTATCGTAACAATCGAACGAGAGGTAAAAAAAAAGAACATCACTCTATTTTCCCAATAGTCAGTTCTTTGATTCTTTTGTGTAATCAGCAGAGTTTGTGAACGAGGACAGCATCTAATTGACCGTGGTTAGTTCAAGTCGTCGTTTCCAGATCACGTGATGTCGAACAAATGAACTGAAGGGGATGAACTTAAAATGACTGCCAATTAACAACTATTCATTCTATATAGGCTCACCTACAATGGAATCATAGTAAAAGAATGACCATTGACATAAAAATGATTGGCAATAAACCATTTATCGTTTAACAAGAAATTTGTATATGTCATATTATTTCATATATATATATATATATATATATATATATATAAAGTCTACCGCTGTGGTCTCGAGGTAGCGTGCTGCCTTGTGACGCAGCGGACTCGGGTTCGATCCCCGGTCGGGACAGTTTTTCTGGGTGAGGTTTTTATCGGGTTTTTTCCTCACCTGTAAGACAAATTTCAGGAAAACTTTAAGGCCCTAACGGTCCCCGAAATCATATGGCCATCGCAATCATCATTCATATTCATCTTAGATTAAACTTAGGATTATGGACTCTCCTGGCGCACCATTTTCATCATCATCACTCATCATATCATCGGGGCAACGTAACCCCGCCTTCCAGGCGCCCCGACCTCAGAAGTGGGTTACAAGTTCGCCATGCCAGGAGAGAACACCAGGACTATCGAAAGACAAACCTGGGGCATATGAAAAAAAAACAATCCAAATTAATTTGAAAATTTTCCTTAGCAAACTACATTTTTATACCGTCTAAGGTAAAACCGTTTTTCGACCAATGAAAATGCAGTCATACATCTTCTTTGTTTACAGTACAACTGGAACTTAGATCGGAATTAGTTACAGTAGTATACTTGACTAGCGTTGTGCCCAACCAGTTCATTTCGAGAAGTAGTTCGTTCACTCGCACTCACTTTTGTGAACCATTCAATTCAACTAGTTCGTTCACACAAAATTTAGCGTGTCTAATGTTGAGAGTTTGAAGTACAACTGAATGTTTGAAGCCAGTTCACTCTGTCAAGGTAGTTCGTTCCTCTAAGACACTTCACTCTTCCAAGGTAGTTCATTCTTTGATACCACTTCGTTCATCTAAGACACTTCACTCTTCTAAGATAGTTCGTTCTTTGATACCACTTCATTCATCTAAGGCGCTTCACTCTTCCAAGGTAGTTCGTTCTATGTAATTTGACTCAGGCGAGATAGTTCGTTCCTCTATGGCAGTTTACTCTGGCAAGATAGTTCGTTCCTCTCAGGCGCTCACTGCGGTACGAGCGATATGGATGACGTAGGAAAGAGGCGGGGACATGCAAGGTCGATGGGCGGAGAAATGTAGAGTAATCAACGAATGAGCGAAAGTTGATTTGGAGTGAGACATCTAGAGCCTGAAATAAAAAGTAAATTGTAATTTTTAGTAGCAGTAGTGAACTCTGAACTGGCAGTTCACTAAAAGTGACTAACTTTTTAACACTTCACAGTACTGAAGCGTTCTTTTTAAACGACTCACTTTCGAATTACCCGTCACTATACCTGACTAATACAGTACTTTTTTACTTTGTTTGCAGAGGAGGAGTTGGATGAATTTAACATCCACGTGGCCAGACATCGACCGGAGGAGCTGGCTAAACTCACCAAGACAACAAAATTTACCCGGAAAGAGATACAACTCATCTACAGGGGGTTTAAGCAGGTCAGTCATTAACTGTATAGTGTCATTACTGGCATTATCGAACCAGTTTTCCCTGCCATAAAATTCGTTCCATCACTTCTCAATAGCTACCTACTTAGAACCACTTCATTTCATAATCCCTTTGTGATTGTCCTCTTAACCCATTCACTTCATGTTTAAATGCACAATGCTTTTCCCTAGAAACCTGATTTAAGTTACCGTAAATGATATTGTCTATTTTCAGACATTCAAAACAAACAAAACATAACGGTACTTGAGATCATAATAAGGCTGAAGGCCAAAAGACATTCCTCTACTATTCATAAATGTTAACAAAAGATTACCCTGCCAACGGATTTATAAAATATTGCAAAATATATAACAGCAGAGTCAACACGAGTGTACTTCATCTCTTGAGGGTAATGGGTTAATGCTGTCATCCTTGTATATCAGACCTTCAATAATAGGGCGATTCATCCCATCTCTTCCCTCGACTTGGCACGCGGAGTAAGATCGGAGATTTTACTGCACTATATTTGAATAATTATTATTACAGATTTTTTTCGATACACTTTACATTACAAAACAGTATATTCCATTAAATTGTTTTGCATACTTACATTTGTATTTAATTAATATTTGCTTTTAATTTAATCCGTGTTCGAAAATGATGGACGAATTTCAAGCTTGTTTAATTTCCCTTACATGATATGAATAAGAATAGAACTTACATGGGATTAAACAGAAAATGTTTGAGTTTTTATAACATACTTTATAAGTGTTCGATGTGAGCACCTTTCGTTACACGGCACACATCTAGCCGATAGTCAAATTCCTCCCAAACCTTGGTCGGCATATTTGGAGTCAGGGATTTAACACATCAACAATTCTTATTCTCAAGTCTGGAAGTGGTGGTACGTACACATGATCCTTCACATAGCCCCACAGGGATAAATCACAAGCTGTGAGATCGGGAGACCGTGGAGGCCTTCGGGAATAAACCATGCCATCCAGACCGGCGCGTCCTATCCATCATCGGTGAACATTATCGTTCAACCACTGTCGCATATGTTTAAGAAAATGAGGTGGAGCGCCGTCTTGTTGTCTTATCTTATCTGTCGGAGGATCACTTCTAAAATGCCCTTGGAAAGTTCGGTGAACTGCAACAATGAAACCAGACCACGCAAATTGCAACACACAGAATGACGTCTGTACAGGAGTCGCCATTTTCACAAATTTAACTCTGTGACGTAATAATGCCAAGAAAGTAATTACTGCATACAGGATATGAAACTTTCACAGTTTTTGTTTCATTATAGCAAATTTCGTTTGTAAAGCCATACCAACTGCTGAAAACTCCGTCCATCATTTTGGAACACGGTGCATATTTAGCGTGCTAAGTAAATATTTTATTGTTCCAGGAATGTCCCACGGGGATGGTTGATGAGGAATCGTTTAAAAATATTTTTTCCCAGTTCTTCCCACAAGGTGGTAAGTACTCTTACTTTAATAATTTTACAAATGCACATCAATAATTTTATTATTCTTCTCCTTATGTCCATTAGGGTTATAACTTTTTGGACTTTTGTGAAATAAAATATTTCCTGTGCAATGAATGGGCGAGCTTTTGCTTAAGACCATTCAAGAAGGCCTTCATTTTACTGAGCTTCAAGAAAAGGTCACCCCAAATTAATATTAAATATTGATATGAAAATATATTTTGGGGGGACCTTTACTTCAAGCTCAGTGAAATGAAGACATTTTCCAATGGTTTTAAGTAAACTTTCGTTAATCCATAGCATTTTATTTCATAAAATTCCAAAAAGTTACAACCCTAGTGTCCATCTGTCGAAAGGTCAGAGAGCATTATCGAAATATTTACTCAATTTATCAACTTATTTCACAGTAGCCTCTGCCGTTCCGGGAATTCCCTCCCTTAAGTTACTAGGGGTTCCAGCACACTTGACATTTTTAATAATAATAATAATAATAAAATAATAATAATGATAATGATGATGATGATGATAATGATAGTAGTAATAATGACAGTAGTAATCATGATGATAATAATAATGATGATAATAATAAGATGATAATGATGATAATAATGATGATAATCCTCCTGATTCTAATAATGCTTTACTCCTCCTGCTCCTCCTGACTGCTCCTCCTGCTGGTGCTCCTCCTGCTGCTGCTCCTCCTGCTGCTGCGCCACCCTGCTTAGCCTCCTCCTGCTGCTCCTCCTCCTGCTGCTGCGCCTCCTCCTGCTGCTCCTCCTCCTGCTGTCTCCTCCTCCTGCTGCTCCTCCTCCTGCTGCCCCTCCTGCTGCTGCTCTGCTGCTGCCTGCTCCCCCTGCTTCTCCTCCTCCTGCTGCTCTCCTGCTGCTCCTCCTGCTGCTGCTGCTGCTCCTCCTGCTGCTCCTCCTCCTGCTGCTGCTCCTCCTGCTGCTCCCTCCTCCTGCTCCGCCTGCTGCTGCTTCGCCTCCTGCTGCTGCTCCTCCTCCTCCTGCTGCTCCTACTACCTCCTCCTCCTGCTGCTCCTCCCTCGTCCTGCTTCTGCTCCTCCTCCTCCTCCTGCTCCTCCTGTTTGCTCCTCCCCTTCTCCTTCTCGTCCTCCTCCTCCTCCTCCTCCTTCACCTCCTCCTCCTCCTCCTCGCTTCTGCTCTCTCTCGCTTTCTTTTCCCTGGCCGCGTTTCCGTCCACGCTTCTCCCGTCTCCTTCTTGTTCCCTCCTTACTTTCCCTTGCGCCCTCCCTTTCCTTTGTCCTTCCTGGTCCTTTTCTCTCCTTTTTCTCCCTGTAACCCTACCTCACTGGTAATATCGAACCCATAGCTTCATGGCCGCGCGGACATAAGGTCTCCATACATCTCTATCCTGAGCTAATGTTTTCCAATCATTCCCTGTATAATCTAATTACCTTAGCTAATACTGTTCTCCCACCTCATTCTTGGTCTACCAACTAGGCGTTTCCCCTCTTGTTTTCCTACAAGAAGCTTCCATGAACGTCTTTCATTCCCCATTCGTGCCACATGTACTTCCCGTCGCAGTCTACGAGACTTAACTGTTCTTATTATATCTGGCTTCCTATAAAGACCATGTAGTTCACTGTTATGAAGTCTTCTCCATTCACCTGTCTGTTGATCTCTCTTTGGTCCAAAAACTTTCCTAAGAACTTTATTCTCAAATACTCGTAATCTCCATTCCTCCCTTAAAATAAGAGTCCATGTTTCACATCCATATAATATCCATCCATAGTAATTTTGCCCGAAGGCAGGTCCTTCACTGTAATCATAACATTCTCATGCTATGCTTGCAGCTTTACTAGGAATTATAGGTGTGGTAGCTTCCCGTTGCTTTCCACACCGGTGAAGATGATGATACTGATAAGGATGATGATGGCCATATGGTTTCGGGGACCGTTTGGGCCTTAAAGTTTTCCTGACATTTGTCTTACAGGTGAGGAAAAACCCCGTTAAAAACGTCACCCAGAAAAACAGCCCCGACCGGGGATCGAAGACGGGTCCGCTGCGTGACAAGGCACAATTTCTAATTATTATTATCAGGCTTAAGTAACGGCTTAAAGAACTTGATATTTTTTTTTCCTGTTTTCCGCTTTTAAAAGGTCTTTCAATTCAGATTGATATTTTGCTGTGAAATCAGCGATAGAATTCCTTATCTTGTCTTCTGATAACTTGATGAATTGTACAGTTGATTCATTAACACTGAAACAGCGTGATGTAGACGCAAACGACTCGCAAACGTGTATAAACGGTCAAGCATTTATATTTTTATTTTAAGCGACAACACTACTCTTTTCCGCTTAGGAACTAATCATTTTCCTTTCCTTTTACTCGACAATATAAATTGAAATCAAAACAGAAGAGACACGTCTTTTTCAATCAAAATTATCGCAACGAACGATCCCTTCCGAGGATGTCATTTATCAACGTACATAGCGGCACGTGAAATACGGCGGCGGCTATTAACAACGAACTTTAGTCTTAGATATTAATTTGTGCATTTGGTTTAAATCGCTCTTTGACTGCAGTAAAAGAATAAATGCGTTAATAAAGGACACTAATCCATCTAATATACCGACTGGATCCGCGAAAAAAAATTAGCCACGAATACAGGAACTGGTCGCAATTTTTTAACCCCTGAATAACGGAACCATGGATAAGCAGCTTTTACTGTATGTAATCAAGTTATGAAACCATCTTACTTACTTACTCACTGGCACTATCGAACCCGTAGGTTCATGGCCGTACGGACATAAGCTCTCCATACATCCCTATCCTGAGCTAATGCTTTCCAATCATTCCCTGTATAATCTACTTCCCTCAAATCATAGTTAATATTGTTCTCCCACCTCATTCTTGGTCTACCAACTGGGCGTTTTCCTTCTGGCTTTCCTACAAGAAGTTTCCATGCACGTCTTTCATTCCCCATACGCGCAACATGGCCTGCCCATCGCAGTCTACGGGACTTAACTGTTCTTATTATATCTGGCTTCCTATAAAGACCATGTAGTTCATTGTTATGTTAGTCTTCTCCATTCCACCTGTCTGTTCATCTCTCTTTGGTCCAAAAATTTTCCTAAGAACTTTATTCTCAATACTCGTAATTCCCTTTCCTCCCTTAAAGTAAGAGTCCATGTTTCGCACCCATATAATATAACTGGTAGAATAATAGTTTTATATATTCTCAGCTTAACGTTTTTTGAAAGGAGTTGGGACATCAAAAGTCTCTGCAATGCATAATAGCATGCATTTCCAGAATTGAGCCTATGTTTAATTTCTTTGTGGCATCTCATTCCTATTTGTGATTATTGTTTCCTAGGTATTTGAATTCAGCCAATTCCTCAAAATTTCCCTCATTTGTCATTAGCTGTCCATTTCCATTATATAATGTATTTCTACGTGCGACCATATATTTAGTTTTACTGATATTTACTTCCAGTCCTAATTTCTTAGTGTTACTCAATAGTGTGTGCGTGTTGTCCTTTAGTATCTCCTCGCTATCGGCCAGTAGTACTACATCATCAGCATAAACTAACAGCTTATTAATACCATTGAGTTGTAAGCCTTCCTCATTCTCTAAAGATTTAATGGCATGCTCTAGTACAAAATTAAATAGTAGAGGAGATAGTGCATCTCCTTGCTTCAACCCATTCTGGATTTCAAAAGTGTCTGAAAACTGTTTGCCTACACGCACCCTACTCGTTGAGCCATTTAGACACATTCGTATAAGTCTAACTAACTTTTTAGGAATTCCGAACTCCAGCAGGATACTATATAACTTCTCCCTCTTAATTAATGAAACCATCGCTTGTACAAAAAGCACCAGATTACGTTTATATAACACTTTGGCTAGACCAGTGTTGACCTATGGTAGTGAAGCATGGACACTAAAAAGACAACATGAAAGCATAATAACGGCTTGTGAAATGAGATTCATGCGCAGAACACCGGATTACACCAGATGGGATCGGAAAAGGAACACCGATATCTTAAAAGAATTGAAGACTACGCCAATTTTGGAATATATTAAACAGTACCAACTAAATTGGAAACACTATCTTGAAAGAATGAGTTCAAATCGGATCCCCAAAGCTGTTTATAATTATATACCAAGAGGACGAATATCTCTGGGCTGCCCTATGAAATGCTGGAGGGAAAATATTCTATAGGATCGTAACAGGCCTTGGCCTAATACTAGGAAGGAAGGAAGAAGAAGAAAATTTCTGAAACGTTGAGGGAAAATCGATGTACTCTTTTGAGAACATACTGTAGTAGAACAACATGTTGCACAATTCATGTAAAACATGTAAAATCTTGTAACATGATGTTTACATAAATTAACACATATATTTGTGTGTGAGTTACATAAACAAGGGTGTAATTCACAATTCATAATGCAGTTAGAGCCACCAGGCAAAACACTTGCTATTTTATAGTTCACAAAAAAAATAGCAGAGCCTCCATTAACGTTTTTAGACCTGCATTGCAGTGTTGATATCGAATTAATAAATGTATAGTACTGAAATGGGCGAATGGAGAAGAGTACATAATCTTTATAGGAAACTAGATATAATAAGAGCAGTAGTAGTAGTAGTAGAACTTTATTAGACAAAAAAGTAAGATATTTACAATATTATTTACAAATATGGGTCGCACGGGCAGTAAGCCGTACGTGCTGTTGACAGTCCGTTACAATAAAGTAATAATTTTATTTTTTTATTTATTTATTTAGCCTGGTGGAGTTAAGGCCATGTGGCCTTCTCTTCCACTCACCAGAACAAGCATATGTTACATATGAATACAAAAAAAAATACAATAATAGTCATATAAAACAGGACAAACATATGTTACACATGAATACAAAAAAATTACAATAGTAGTCATATTAGACAGGACAAACATGTTACATATGAATACAAAAAAAAGTTACAATAATAGTTATTGAACAATTCATTATCTGTCATATTGAATAATAATGAAATTAATGTCTAATAATAGAATGAAACTAAATACAATTAAAATTAAATTAATGATACAATGAATAAAAAAGGAATAACAGCTCGAATCTACTATGCATAAAAAGAAGAGAAAAAAAAAACACTACAATGAATTAATCTACGCTTTTTATACAAGGCATTAGGTAAATATATTAACAAATCCTAAGTCTATTTTTATTAAATAATGCAAAAACGCATTATTAATTCTAAAAAGTAGTATTAGTGAGTTGTTTCTGTTAGTGATTTTATTTTCAATTTATTTCTGAAAGATGGTAAAGTTTGGCAGTCTCTGACATAGGGTGGAAGTGAATTCCATGTTCTAGCAAGAGAAACTGTAAAAGATTTCGAATAATAGGTAGTATGATGAGGAGGGATATAAAGGACACTGTGCTCAAGGGATCGGGTATCTAAGTTATGTGTATCAGAGAGTTTAGTGAAGCGGTGTGATAAATAATAAGGTAAAGATGTGTGTAATATGTTATAGAGTAGGCATAGGGAATGGATGGTTCTACGATCTTGAAGACGAAGCCATGACAATTGTTCCAGGGATGGTGTAACGTGATCAAATCTACGTATACCACAAATAAAACGTATGCAAAAATTGTGAACACGTTGAAGTCTTTGGGTATAAGTGGTACTAGTGTGGAGAAAAATAAACAAAAAAGCAATAACATTACAATTACATAAAGAAAACGCAATAATATTACAATTAAATAATAACACAATAGCATTATACATTAATTAATTTATATATAATTGTTAAGAATTAATGGTATTGCATTTTGATAACATATATTTATTCATGAATGAGTGTTGTCCTTATTTTCCGCGTTTTGTCCAGAAATTTACCGAGGTTTATCCAATTTTCTGGATTTACCAATAATTCGTAGCATGCCAATCTTTCCCGATTTGAATTTAGAAATCTTTCCGAGTCTGGTAGGCTGCTATGGCCAAGACATGTTGCACGAATGGGGAATACAAAATGAGGATGGAAGCTACTTGTAGGAAAACTAGAGGGAAAACGCCCAATTGGTAGACCAAGAATGAGGTGGGAGAATAACATTAACCACGATTTTACGAAAGTAAATTATTCAAGGGAAGATTGGTAAGAATTAGCTCAGGATAGGGATGTGTGGAGAGCTTATTTCCGCGCGGCCACGAACCTACGGTTTGATAGTGCCAGTGAGGGAGTTAGTTCTAGTATTCATTTATTATATCGTATTGACAACAAAAAAAAAAATATATATATCAACATATGCCCACCGCTGTGGTCTCGAGGTAGCGTGCTGCCTTGTCACGCTGCGGGCCCAGGTTCGATCCCTGGTCGGGGCAGTTTTTCTAGGTGAGGTTCTTATCGGGGTTTTTCCTCGCCTGTAAGACAAATGTCAGGAAAACTTTATGGCCCAAACAGTCCCCGAAATCATATGGCCATCATCATCAACATCCTTATCATTATCATCATAATCATCATCATCATCCTCCTCCTTCACAACGGGAAGCTACCACACCTACAGTTTCCTAGTAAACATGCAAGCATAGCATTAAAATGCTATGATTGCAGTGAAGGACCTGCCTTCGGGCAGAATTAGTATGAATGGATCTAATATATATATATATATATATATATTGATAGATATTCTGTATTTTAAATTTCATTACAAGCAAAAATGTATGCTCCATGCTGATTGCAGTGAAGGACCTGCCTTCGGGCAGAATTAGTATGAATGGATCTAATATATATATATATATATATATATATATATTGATAGATATTCTGTATTTTAAATTTCATTACAAGCAAAAATGTATGCTCCATGCTGACTCACCTTAAATTTTGCCGTCATTCTCACCACATCCTCAATGCCTAATGTGGGATATTTTTCTCTAAAATGTTTGGAAACATTCAAAATAAAGCGATTCCCTCCGATTATCAAATGTTTTTCTATCATATGTGAGAAATTCTACAGAAGCGGCCATTTAGAAACACCTCAAATTTCAAAGTATAATGAATTGCGCATGCGTACGAATAAAACAGTCCTTATTTAATCTGCTATAATTGTAGTTATATATTTTAACATGCTCCCATATTACATATTTAGAAGGCAGATCTCTGGCGCAAGCGGTTAGATGCTCGCGTAGGGCCTCGAGATCGAGTCTCGTTTATTCCATGTGGCTTTCGTGGTAGACAAGACAGAGCTTGGGCAGGTTTTTCTCGGGTTTCACCCGTTTTCCCCTCTCACAAAATTTCATTCCACCATTTCTCCATACTCATCCATTTCATTTTGTTAATCTGCCCCTTTTGACGATGCGTCGGGAGTGGTCAACCCTTGTCATTCATAGAGCTTTATAAATATACGGACTTCATCTCATCTCATCCCTCGATCCGACCCTGAGTTGATCACGATTTGAACGTATTTTTATTTATTACTTATATGAACTTGTGCTAGATAATATATATTTTTATTTAATTTATTTCGTGTGTTGTCTCGCGCCGTAGCCGAGTGGTTAAGGCAGGAAGCCTTGGCGCAGAGCTACGGGACTTGCGCTGGTTCGAGTCCGCACCCGGGAAGACATTTTCTCATGGAAATTCGGTCAGTATGGGACCGGTGCCCACCCATCATTTGTGTAGCTACAATAAGTAGCGGCTCCAGGTTGAGAAAACCAGCTATAACGGCTGGGGGATCCGACATGCTGACCACATGTCACCCCTACATATGCTTATGATCGTCTACCTCTGTGATTAACACGTGTGTACGTGAGGCCAGCAGCCGGCTGGTAGGCCAAGGGCCTTTTAGACCTGTCGCGCTTTGAGTTTTTTTTTATTTCGTGTGTTAGAGAGCGAACTATTTTCTTACACGCTTAAATGTATCTTCTTGTAATATTGTAAGCCCATGTTTCCCTTAACAGAGATTTAGGCTCTCTCCCCGTACACGGAAGAATTTGAACCATACTAATTTAGTTACACTTGTTTTCATATAGATGTCACTTGAGTGGTCCGTGGGCAGCGTTCCTCCTCATCTAGGAAACCAAGGTAGTACTAGGACGGGAAAATTCGGTAAATTTTGCTTAGAGGCCTTTTCATTCAGGCTTAAGGATATTTTACGAGCCTGAAAATCTTCAGACTCGGGACCCACGGCTTAAAGTCCCTGCCGGAGGACTAGCACCTTGGATTATTGCATCCTAAAAGATCCATCGACCCCGGCCGGGTTTGAACCCGCGACCCTCGGGACCAGAGGCAAGGAGCATAACCGCTAGTCCACCGCGGCTTAAATGTAAAAATGTTATTTGACCAATGAAAATACAGCCATAGATCCGGTTTGCTTACATTGCAGGTGGAATTTATTGCGGAAGTAGGGTAAAAAGATTGTGTACACATTCAGTTCATATTTGCTGTGATATCTTCTTTAAAATGGTGTAATTGAGTTATTTGTGATGCGTCGTGTGGGGGAAGAAAACAAAGAACTTGAATCATGGTTACGAATGCATAAATTATATCAAATTAAAAACTATTTCATTTCATACGGATCGTTGTTTCCAATTTCAAAAACTCAATTTCCGTCATAGATTTAGTTTCGTATCTCATATGTCAGTCAACGTGTGGACTTGTCCATATTTTGTGCAGACTTCAATAGACAGAAGTGCATTTAAAAGAATTGTAGAATCATTTTAAAGCCACATGTGATATTAGTGACATAATAATAATAATAATAATAATAATAATAATAATAATAATAGCTTTATTTTACCTGGCAGAGTTAAGGCCTTAAGGCCTTGTCTACCACTCAACCTGGTTTTTAAAAAAATACAAAAAAATTGTCTTACATATAATAATAATAATAATAATAATAATAATAATAATAATAATAATAATAATAATGATAATAATAATAATAATAGCTTTATTTTACCTGGCAGAATTAAGGCCTTAAGGCCTTGTCTACCACTCAACCTGGTTTTTAAAAAAATACAAAAAAAATGTCTTACATATAATAATAATAATAATAATAATAATAATAATAATAATAATTCATTAGGAATATTCCACAATACAGTGTTTCTCCTTCAACCCAAAGTGATTTGTTGCCAGAGGTTCCTGTCTAAAGCATCTTTCTTCCCTCAAATCTCTAGTTTCCATACATCTCCTCACTCCACCTATCCAACGGTATCTAGGTCTTCCTCTTCCACTTCTTCCATTAGGTTTCCAATCAAGGATCTTCTTTAGTATTCTAACTTCTTCCATTCTTATGAGGTGTCCATACCATTTCAAACCTTTTTTTTCTTTTACATTTTTCTAATGTTTTAATAATAATAATAATAATAATAATAATAATAATAATAATAATATTTATTATTGTTGTTGTTGTTTGAACTTACACAAAAATGTCAAGTAATCGTTTATCAAAACAGATACTTCATTATAAACCTCACGGCCGATGCCGACTACCGCCACGTGAATATTAATCATTATCAAGCATTATCGCGGCACCAGCTTTTATAAAAATGGACAACCATCTTAGTGAGGGGATAATACAAAATGTTATTATTTTATAATATTTCAACAAATAGCTAATACCCGGTGTGCGCTGCTACGCTTAAATAAACTATAATTAATGTGCTTTTATGTTTAGTTGAATAAGTGTAAGGGAAAAATAATTATAAATTTATACCTTTAGATACCCCGTGCTGTTTACCCGGCGTTGCCCAGGAATCTACTCATCCCGATCTTCTTGACATAAATGAGCTGAAAGACAAAAAGTTATGTACTTCTTATGATTAGTTGAATAAGTAAAATGAAAAATAATTATAAATGTATATCGTGATTATTTTAAGATTCCCCGTGCTGATTACCCGGTGTCGCCCGGGAATCTACTTATCTCGATCTTCTTGATATAAATGAGCCAAAACACAAAATTCGTTATTATGAGTTATCCGTAAAAGAATATCCGCCATGTGCTGCTATGCTTGCACAGGAATCTACGTACTTGGCATCAATGAAAGACAAAAATGGTTATTGTGAGTTATCCGTAAGAGATAAACATATGCTGTCGCGGACTTTTTTGTAGAGCTTTTTGAGATATTCAATTCTGTGATCATTAAATTTGTGTATTTGTTACGGTTTAGGTAGCGTAAGCCATTTAAACATCCAAAGAGCTGCTTTCTTCATTTTTCCACTACTAAGGGCGATTTTTAAGGGTGTAGGAGTTGAGTATCACAACTCTCTTATAACCTATGTTCATCCCGGAAATCTCCTCAACATTTTGCAAAAAGCCCCATCGCAATCGGTTCAACGATATGACCGCGTATAAAGTACAAACAAACAAACATTGATTTTTATATATTAGATAACCTGAACAGAACAAAATGTTTCTTAAAAGCATTAGGTTTATATTTATGACTATTTATCTCAAGCCCCAAATGGGAGTCAATGACCAATCACGTTTCAATGATTTCTGTTTTACAACCAATCACAGTCGTGTTTCACGAAATATTTATCAGCGTTATATTTACCATATTAAAGAAAGCTCCTCCTTTTTAATATTCTGAACAGGTCTGACCATTATTTTGCAGTGACTCAGCCTATAAGAAATACGGCTACCAAATTGTATATATAGTGCATAGATGTCAACACATAGGGCTTGCAGGAGTTATTATAAAAAAAACATTTGTAGCAATTTACTATGCCACCAAAAAAAGAAACCACTGTTTGCACTTTCTTAAATGTATTTTTTCCCAGGTAACAATCCAGAAAAATATAATTGTCATATTTACTCATACGACATCAGAAATGAATTAATGTACAGCTTGATGTGTTTCATTTTTTCTCCACTAGAGAGCATTCTTACAATATTGCGTTCCTTTGGCAATAAATAGTATGATCTGGTTGCAGTGATAAACAAAAGAAGCAGATGAAGCGTACATATCGTTTCTCATTTGTTTTCAAACATCGCCGTTTACATTAAATATATAAATATTTTAAAATAACTATAGTTAAATAATGATTTGTGAGTAAACAGCTTAATTTTATTCGTTAGATAGTCCTAACAAATGCCACTCTTTATTTCCAAATTGTCTAGATTAATTGGAAATCACTCGTGACATTACTTATGATAAAGAACACTGATGTATTTAATAAAATATAATTCAGGAAGGAAGTTAATTTTTACATATTAAAATTAAACCTGCGTATGTTAGTGGTCGCAAAACTCGAAAAGTAGTTGGTCGAATGTCATGAAAATTTTCACATAAGGAGAAGGTTTACTCGCTGCCTATTATTCTCTAAAACCATTAGGTGTAGGAGTTCAACTGAAGCGAAAATTTAAAAATCTCTCTAGCGATCACAATTTTTTATATTTCACAACGAAACTCAGCATAAGCTATTAAAATAAACCTAGGTAAATATTATTCAAGAATCAGCAAATTTGGTCATCAGAAGTTGAGGTTTACCTGAAATCCGAAATTAAAAACTGATTCTAGAAACCATTATGATTGGTCCGTCGCAGCGCATAATCTATATATAATTCTCCTGTACACGTGTTTGTCGCTCTTCTCTTCCTAAACGACTGGACCGATTTTGACGAAATTTTTTATATGTGTTTGAGTGGATCTCTGAATGGTTTAGATTCACAATTGGACCCTCTTAAACCATTAGGTGTAGGAGTTCTACTGGAGTCAAAATGTAAGAATCGCTCTAGCGGTCACAATTTTCGATCTTTTACAACGAAACTCAGTATATCGTATTAAAATAAACCTAGGTAGGTATTATCCAAAAATTAGCGAAATCCGACAATTAAAACTGGGGTTTACCTGAAACCCGAAATCAAAAATTCACTAGAACCGCCATGTTTGGTTCGTCTCAGCGTGTACCATACAATTTAATTGACTTTTAATATTTAATTTATTTAGGCGTAGCAACGCATGCCGGGTATTAGCTAGTAAAATAAGCAATTTAATCACAGGGGAAGGGAGTCCTGTACTCTTAAGTTGGAGGTTAAAATACGATATCCATTCGAGAATCGAACCCAGACTAGCAGGTCCTACCGACCACGCTTCAGTAACGAACATACTTTGACAGTTCGGTACATAATTCTGATTGAGGGTCTTTCCACTTTTCAGCGGTTGCCCTTTTACCAGCCGGCTGCTGGCCCTTCACATCCACATGTGTCAATCACAGAGGTAGATGATCAACAGCCAGTGTAGGGGTGACATGTGGTTAGCATGTCGAGTCCCCCAGCCGTTATAACTGGTTCCTCAACCTGGAGCCGCTACTTATTGTAGCTACCCAATTGCCTCACTATGCTGGGTTGGCACCGGTCCCATACTGGCCGAAACACCATGAGAAAATTTCTTCCCCCACGGAGACTCGAACCAGCGCAAGTCCCGTAGCTCTGTGCCAAGGCTTCCTACCTTAACCGCTCGGCTACGGCGCGGGACTCGGTAGATAATTAAGAATCATAAACTTTGCTGTAGATATTTTGAAGAATAAATGAGAAGTTGTTTTGGAACGTATCGTTTTTAGAGAATTAATATTTTGCCAGTTGAGCTATATCTGTTCCAGTGTCTGGAAGCCCCGGATACGAAAGAGAAAACAAAGCCCGGAGTTTGCTGGAATCATTATATCCATAGGATTATGAATTTACATTCTGCTTTGTTTAAAAATGCAGACGGTATTGGAGCATGCGTACAAGAAACTCATTATGCCAAGTAAAGTTCTCTTCAGAATATACAAAAAAGGTAAACGTGTATTGAGTGCATGAGTGAGCTAAAGCACACAATTACTTTCTGTCGCACGAGTTAAAGACAATTTTAATTTCAGTTTGGAATATTTACTGAGTTCCGATGTATGCGTCCTCCGAATCCTTTATTCCTAGGTTCAAATCCTGCCATATTCAATATTTTTTTAATTGTTAAATTTAATTTAATGACATCTTTATATGTGGCCATCAAAGCTTTGATTCAAAGCTCATCATCATTATCATAGTACATTCACGAATTTAGGTCATTTGTTGACCTGTTTCGGCCTCAAGAGAAACACCATGCAAAAGTCTTTTGAGTGGACGTCCTGGTCTTCTTCTTCCTGCAGGTTGATATCTTAACATTTGTTTGGGTATTCTGTGATCTTCCATTCGATGAACATGTTGCATCCATCCTGACTTATAATAAAAAAAATTGTTTTCTAAAGGTTCCATGTGTAATTCTTCTAAGATTTCTTCATTTTTTTTTTGTGATCTAGTAGTGTGTATCCTGCAGTCCTCCGAAGGTATCTCATTTCAGCAGATCTAAGTCTCTGTATATCCTTCTGTTTCAACGTCCATACTTCGCTACCATACAAAAGAGTTGGAAGAGCCAGTGTTTTATACACTTTTAGTCTTGAATGCTTTTGGACTAACTGCGGCTTGAAGATAGAATTTATTGATCATAAAAAAGCTAGAAATGAAAAAGAAGTCAAACGATTATTTTTTGCGCGATAGTACATTTTGTCATACTTACAGCAATGACGATCATGATTGAAGGTTCAACTTCCTACATGTCGGGGTTGCCAACCTAAATAACTATACTGTAATATTACCTATTACAAACCTCGTGCGGGAAGTAAAACCACTGCTCTCTAGTAGTAGTAGGACTTTATTAGACAAAAAGTAAGATATTCACAATATTATTTACAAATATGGGTCGCACGGGCAGTAAGCCGTACGTGCTCTTGACAGTCCGTTACAATAAAGTAATAATTGGTAATAGTATAAAGAAAAACAAAAAAAGAAAACAATAATATTACAATTACATAAAGAAAATACAATAATATTACAATTACATAATAATGCAATAGCATTATACATTAAGTTATGTATAGTTATTAAGAATTAATGGTATTGCATTTCTTCCCCCATGGAGACTCGAACCAGATGTAAATAATTTCCAGAGGAAAATATATATGTTGATATTTTTGCAAAAAAATGCGAAGATTGCCTTGAAATTGAATGAAAAGTTGATATAATTGTAATCTAAAATCTTTATATCTAATATATAAAAATGAATGAATGTTTGTTTGTACTTTATACGCGGCCATACCGTTGATCCGATTGTGATGGCGTTTTTTGCAAAATGTTCAGGAGATTCCCGGGATGAACATAGGCTATAAGAGAGTTGTGATACTCAATTCCTACACCCTTAAAAATCGCCGTTTGTAGTGGAAAACGTGAAAAAAGTAGCTCTTTGGACGCTTAAATGGCTTACGCTGCCTAAACCATAACAAATATAAAACATTAATGTACACAGAATTGAATATTTCAAAAAGCTCTACAAAAAAGTCCGGGACAGCATATGTTTATCTCTTACGGATAACTCATAATAACCATTTTTGTCTTTCATTGATGCCAAGAAGATCTACACAAGTACGTAGATTCCTGTGCAAGCATAGCAGCACATGGCGAGTATTCTTTTACGGATAACTCACAATAACGAATTTTGTCTTTTATCTCGGTTATGCCAGGAAAATCGAGATAAGTAGATTCCCGGGCAACACCGGGTAAGCAGCACGGGGAATCTTAAAATAATTACGAATATACATTTATAATTATTTTCCATTTTACTTATTCAATTATTCATAACAGGTACATTGATTTTGTATTTCAGCTCATTTATGTCAAAAAGATCGGGATGAGTAGAATCCTGGACAATGCCGGGTAAACAGCACGGGGTACCTAAAAATACTTACGATATAAATGTCTCCTTCCCCTTATTTAGCTAAACGTAAAAAACGCATTAATTTTCGTATTTCAGCTTATTTATGTCAAGAAGATCGGGATAAGTAGATTTCCGGGCAACGCCGGGTAATCAGCACGGGGTATCTATAAATATAAATTTATAATTATATTTCCTTTTACTTATTCAACTAAACATAAAATCACATTTATTTTCACTTATTTAGGCGTAGCAGCGTAGGCCGGGTATTAGCTTTGTACGTAATATAAAATTGGCGTAAGTTAGTCTATTCTTTATGGACTCAGAAACTGACCGATTTGAATGTTCCCCCCCCCCAATATTTAGAGAATTTTCTGGAACAATTAATGTATATAACATATTATCATAAGTACTAAAGGGTCGGAGCTTGAAAAAGGGCATCGGTGCACTAAAAAGTAGCTTTTTTGGACGCTTAAATGACTTACGCTGCCTAAACCATAACAAATACACGAAAGTAATGTAAGCAGAATAGAATCTAAAATAAGTCAGCAAAAAAAGTCCGCGACAGCATTTGAGTATCTTTCACGGATAACTCACAATAACCATTTTTGTCTTTCAGCTCATTTATGTCAAGAAGATCGGGATAAGTAGATTCCTGGGCAACACCGGTTAATCAACACTGGGTATCTACAAATAATTGCGATATAAATGTATAAACATATTACCAAAATGCTTATCTTCAGCACGTATTACGAATGAATGAACAGCGCATACCAAGAAGAATGTATAATTATAAACTAAAAGGGAGAAGAACGTTGGGGAGACCATTGAAGAGATGGAAGGACCAATTCGACCTATATTGAGATCGGAACAGGCCATTGGGCCTAATCCCTGTTGTTGATGATGATTGTATAAAATCGCAATTTATTTAGCCCTCCATGGTATCTTTAACTTGTCGTGGTGGTGTGGCTTGCGTGCTTAAATGATCCGAGAGCTATGCCCGCGGTAGCATTGCTGTCGATAGGGTTACCCATGCCGGACTGGTCGAAGGTGATAAGCCAGACGAAAAAAAGTACCTTGGTCGAAAGAGTGACGATCTTTCACCGTAAAAATACAACCGTCAAGAAATGCTGACATGGGTTCAACTGGGGTAAAATTTTCCGGAGGTTAGGACAATTTTTGGACCAAAAAGAGGTGAATGGAGAAGACTGCATAACAGTGAATTACATGGTCTTTATATGAAGCCAGGTATAAAAGGTAAAGTGATCCCACAACAGGCCTCAGGAGGCCTTTGGGGTAGTAGGAGGTTAAGGCTCCCACTTTTTCTAGACAATCGGCATTTGATGTCAGCCGGGTTGTCAGCCCTGCGTGACGGCCGCCTTTACCCCAGAACAAGCGTCTGGTACTCATTTCCGTTAGAGGCTGAGTCGACCCCAGGGCCATAGAGCCGCCAGAGGGTTTGGGTCAGTTTAAAAATCCTGACCCCAACGGGACTTGAACCCTCGACCCTCCGGAAGCCAGATATAATAACAGTTAAGTCTCGTAGACTGCGATGGGCAGGATATGTAGCACGAATGGCGAATGAAAGACGTGCATGGAAACTTCTTGTAGGAAAACCAGAGTTGGTAGACCAAGAATGAGGTGGGAGAATAACATTAACTATGATTTGAGGGAAGTAGATTATACAGGGGATGATTGGAAAGCATTAGCTCAGGATAGGGATGTATGGAGAGCTTATGTCCGCGCGGCATGAACCTACGGGTTCGATTGTGCCAGTGAGTTAATTAGTTAGTAATTTATTTAGGCGTAGCAGCGCACACCAGGTATTAGCTAGTTTACATTAAAAGGTTCATTAGTTTTTGTTTAAAGAGAATAGCGAACTTCTCCTTATGTGTTGCGGATTATCCAATCTTAATATATAAAAATTACGTGTCACGTTGTTTGTCCGCGATGGAATCCTAAACTACTGAACCGATTTTAATAAAATTTTGCACACTGTGTGCAGTTTGATCCAACTTGAGACTTAGGGTAGTTTATAACTAAATTTATTGTCGCATTATTTTTTTATTGCAAATTATTTGTTTATTATTTCATAAAGAGTTATAATTATCTGTGAGTTCCATACGATTCTAACAGATGGCGGTGTAAGGTAATTGGTTTATTATTTAGCAAAGAGAGATCCAGATGGCTGTGCTTTTTGTTGCAACCGCGAATTTCAATTGAATTACAAATATTGATTATTTCATAATTTAAGTGTGTACAGTGTTTATTTTATTTTCAATATTATTAATTTCGTGTGTAAGTATTAGTTTTAAGTAATCTGGCTGAAAGGCAGCAACTTAATTTAAATTTTTAACGTATACCTTAGCCACAGCAACGCGTGGCCGGGACTTCTAGTAAACTATAAACTAGTCTAGTGTATACTAACGTGACCATTTTCACTGCGATCCGAAACATTTATATAACTGGCAGAACACCTTATTAATTCGCTAAAGTAAGGATTAAGGCGTGCAATGTAATTTTGTGGTATACTGAGATATGTTTGTGTTTGCAGATGCCAGCCAGTATGCCCACTACGTGTTCAACACAATCAAACACAACCAAACGGGCAAGATCAGCTTTGAGGTAAGTGCTTTCTATCGCATTCACTTGTTTGTCATATCGAAAATCGTTGAAAGGCTCTTAAGAGTTGTGTGAAACCAAGGGCAGGCGTCCTGAAAGCTCTCGGCTTTCATCTATACAATTACTCTACAGATGTCACTACTCTCTTCTATTTTCAAATAATTGATGGAGTATCATTTTTCTGTTTTTGAAAGTAATGTTGGTAGCATTTACAGCCTGGTCTACTTATTTGAGCTAATGTATCGTTTCATTGTCGCCAGCACCGTTCGGGGTAGCGTTTCTGATTCAAACGCAGTGGGTTCGGCAAGTTTTCCGGCTGATTTTTTTCGGAGATTTCCCTCACCTGTAAGACAATTGTTAGGGAATTTTAAGGCATAAAAAGGTTTCCTGCAAAGAAATTAAACATAGGCTCAATTCTGGAAATGCGTGCTATTATGCATTGCAGAAACTCTTGATGTCCCAACTCCTTTCAAAAAACGTTAAACTGAAAATATATAAAACTATTATTCTACCAGTTATATTATATGGACCTCTAACGTAAATGAGTACCAGACGTTTGTTCTGGGGGTAAAGGCGGCCGTCACGCAGGACTGACAACCCGGCTGACATAAAGTGCCGATTGTCTAGAAAAAGTGGGAGCCCTAACCTCCTACTACCCCAAGGACCTCCGGGTCTGTTGTGGGATCACTTTAATATTATATGGATGCGAAACGTGGACTCTTACTTTAAGGGAGGAAAGGAGATTACAAATATTTGAGATAAAGTACTTAGGACCATTTTTGGACCAAAGAGAAATGAACAGACAGGTGAATGGAGAAGACTACATAACAATGAACTGCATAGTCTTTATAGGAAGTCAGATATAATAAGAACTGTTAAGTCTCGTAGACTGCGATGGGCAGGACATGTTGCACGTATGGGGAATGAAAGACGTGCATGGAAGCTTCCTGTAGGAAAGCCAGAGGGAAAACGCCCAGATGGTAGACCAAGAATGAGGTGGGAGAATAACATTAACTATGATTTGAGGGAAGTAGATTATACAGGGAATTATTGGAAATAATTAGCTCAGGATAGGGATGTATGGAGAGCTTATGTCCGCGCGGCCGTGAACCTACGGGTTCGATAGTGCCAGTGAGTAAGTAAGTAAGTAAAAATGGTTCCTGAACATCATCTGAACATCGTAACCATCATTATCATATTTTTTTATTTTTACTTATTTATATAGCCTGGTGAAGTTAAGACCATGTGGCCTTCTCTACCACTCATCAGAATTAATATATGTTACCTCAGAATATAACAATCTCAATTAACTCTAATATTAAATACCAAAAAAAAAATGATAAATAAGATAATATATGTCTATATGTATATAATAACTTATTGTACTTGTGCAAAATTTTAGATTTTTTAAGCCATTTTTCGAACATTGTGTGCATTTTTTCGAATTTTCGAGTGCATCAAAATATCCTTCATATTAATAATTTTACCATCAAAAGCGTGGGGTGCTCTATATCAATTAATATATTTGATAACAAACAGATATTGGTAAAAGTAAGCTCTCTAAGAAGAAAATGTAAATATCATAAAAAGCACCCCACGCTTTTGATGGTAAAATTATTTTATTTTTCTTGATAACTCTAATTTTATTCTATATGTGTTGGAGATGATTTTTTTGTTGACCACTTTATTTTATCCCAAGCGTATTGGAAATTAAAATTATTTTTCATTTTTTAGTTTTCTAATAAAGCGTGTTCTTTTAGTTTTTTAAAACTATTATTTATTTTTTATTTTTATTATTTTACAGAATAAGATAAAAATGTAAATATCTTTAAATTCGATACTATTGTAGTATGAGCTAAAAGTAATACTCTTCTATAAAAAAAACCCTCCCAGCCGGATTTCAACCAGCGACGTGTGGATTACTGAAATTATATACCACTAAGAGTTCACTGCTCTACCAACTGACCTCTTACAACGATTGGCTAAAAACTCGACAAGGCCGCAACCTATTATACCAGTTTTCATTTTTTTGATTTTCGGAAGATTCTGGCCAGGATTTTAGAAACAAAATATGAAATTATTGTATTGTCACGGCTCCTCTACACGTATATAAAGTTTCTACTCGTTCCAATGTTTCTAAGTGGGTGAAAATCGCGTTGAAAGATTCCTTTACATTGATACAAAAACACTTTTTTTTATTTTCTGATGATTATGGCCAGGATTTTAGAAAATAAATATGAAATTATTGTATTGCCACGGGTCCTCTACAAGTATACAAAGTTTCAAGTCGATCCGATGATTTTAAGTGGGTGAAAATCGCGTTGAAAGATTCAGTTACATAGATAGATAGATAGATAGATAGATAGATAGATAGATAGATACAGGTCAAGCTAATATAAAGCGTGTAAAAAATAACATATTTTTATAACTAAACTCCAGAACCATTCAGTGAACTCTAAAAAAAATATTCCAAAATGTTATATTATAGATCAAATATTCATTAAGCATTTAATATTAGAGTTAACCCTCAAGGGTCCCCATCTAGGGGATATATGGATGGCGACCACAAGGTGCCCGAGCTGTGCAAAACATTTCTTCCACTTACTTGTGTTTTGCACTCTTTTAACTTTACTATCTAACCTCTCTTGGTTAACTCTTGTTTTTTCGACGCCGACGCTATTAGGGCATCCAAGGGCTAGGGAGTCTTTCCTTTCTTCCATTTCTTCTTTCCTTTATTTTCTTTTCTTCTCCAGAAAAGCCTTCCTTTGGCCAGCAACCAATCGAAGGGACTATTATTATGCTTTCAAGTCTTATACGAGAATTTCCCTCAAACGGTGGAGGGAAAATTTTCTATAGGATCGTAACAGGCCTTGGCCTAATACTTGGAAGGAAGAAGAAGAAGAATCTATAATAAAACCAGTTCTTCAGAGACTGTCCTCGCCAACGGCGATGGCGCTTGTTCCAACTCAAGATAGCACCAGCGGCCACATACGGTATTCAGATAATTTGGATTCACCTAACAGCGAAAAACCTCAAGAAATTGAAGAATGTCAAAGCCAGATATCTCAAGAGGGCCTCATCACTCTCAAAGTACACAAGAAACAGCTACGCCTACAGAATAGCACATGAATCCTACTTCATTGAGGACATCAAGCTTCGCTTCAATCTACCAGAAACTCAGGCATATAAAGACGCCATCAAAGAGAGACAAAACAAAGCCAATGCAATACCGATGGAAATAATGGACACAGAAACGATGAAAACTGATGTGTGGAAAGGGCCGAACTTCCAATTTCGGCACCAATACACACGCTTCGCCGCGCATGGTTCCACGGGAAGATATAATAATAAAATGAGAAATGCGCACAACGTGCAAAGAAGATTGTTGTCAGTCACTGCAGAGTTTCAGCAACGATTCTGATCTCATCCTACAGTTTAACACATGATATTTCTCACACTGTTCGCCACATCTTGCACGCACGCAGTCTGGGCCGGGCTCTGGTTGCTGCACAGCTTGTGGTGAAATCCATGCACAGCGAGTCTGGTCACTGTGTGGCGCAACTCATATCCTCCCTGAGTCCATTCACGGTTTGTCATGGCGTCAGTAATATAGATACGCCATACCACGACCCCAAGGAGGACTGCAGATGTACGAGCCATGCTCAAAGTACCACCTAATGAAATGCAAAAGCAGAATTCAGTCTCTCTTCACAATTACAAAGGACTCGTGAAAACTCTAAATGTACACATTGCGTTTAATAAAACCTAACAATAATAAAACCAGTTAATGATAGTTAACATTAAGAATAAAACTATTAATAAAATGTATTCTAGCAAAATATATTAAATTGTTGATACATTGTTCCTGTCTAATTTATATAAAAATAAAAAATAATGAGATATAGAAAAGTAATTTTACGATTATAAAATATCATCATGAACAAATTCGTTTTAGGCCATGTGGCCTGTACGGTAAACCTAGCGAAGATCGTCTTGATCTTTCCACCGATGTTTTGGTCTTCCTTGGTCCCTATGTCCAGTTGGGGTATATTGGAATGCCAATTTTGGAAGTATATTTCTTGCCATTCTCCTCAGATGATTTTTCCATTCTTGTTGGTATCTTTGGATATCTTCATTTAAACTTGTTACTCCAAGTTTTCCTCTGATAATAGTGTTCCTTTGGTGATCCAGTCTATTAACTCCTAACAGTGATCGTAAGAAGCGCATTTGGCTTACTTGAAGTTTATGAGAGTTTCTTTTATTTAAAATCCAAATTTCACTTCCGTATTTTAGAGCAGATTTTGATGTGATGTTATGTAATCTTAGTTTTGTCTCTGTCCTCATCTGTTTACCAAAATGTCTTCGTATTACCCCATTCATTTTATTATATTTTTGTAATTTTGAATCAATGTCACTCTTATACTCTGCAAATACACTTCCTAAGTAAGAGAAATTTGACACTTATAAAATATTTAAAGCTAAACAAATAAAATATTTGTTAATTTTAATATTATTTTCATAAATAATTTAATTTATTAATTGTTAAAAGAATACTATCAGTGAGGTGTATAAGTTAGTTTGTTATTAAATAATTCTTTAATTTGTTTTTGAAGGATGTTATAGTTTGACAGTCTCTGACATAGGGCGGAAGGGAATTGCATGTTTTGGTAAGCGAGACCGTAAAAGATAATGAACAAAACACAGTTTTAGCCATGTTTAGCACGAATGTGTGTGTGAATGGTGAGTTTCGTCTTAATGTTGTGTTGTCTCGGAGATGGCCCTGATATTGAGCTGATGACTCATTCGGAGAGCTCCTTTATATATTTGTGTGGACAAAAAAGTGTGTGATCCATAGTTGAAATCCCTCTCCCGACAGAATGTGTCACTGTAAGGCCCAGGTGGCGTGTGACACATAAAAGTACTCCTAT
This sequence comes from Diploptera punctata, assembly GCA_030220185.1. Lineage (NCBI taxonomy): Eukaryota > Metazoa > Arthropoda > Insecta > Blattodea > Blaberidae > Diploptera > Diploptera punctata. Next base: position 209,125 of record JASPKZ010007947.1, on the reverse strand, counting down.
GGTGAGAGGTTAAATTCCTTTAATGAAAAAAAATGTCAGACTGCGGGGAAATGGTATATTTACATGCTTGTACAAGTTTCTACTGCTTTAGGGGAAGTTAAAGAAGACAAAATCAATTACCACAAAACAAGAGCAATAGCGAAAAGAGAAACCAGGAAGAGACATAGAAAAAATTGGGAGGAATTTGTGTCACAATTAGAGAATGATATTATTAGACCCGCACCACAAATATACGAAATCTTGAAAAATTTGAATCGTGAAACAGAAGACAATCTCAACCTTAATGTCATCCCAGCCAAACAATGGTCAAATTATTTTCAAAATCTATGGACCCAAACTCCAAATACTCTCACGTTACCATCATCCAATAACACCTGTACAGACTTGATTACAGAGGACGAACTATCAGAAGTATTAATGAAAATGATAATCAATATATTATCATTTTAAGTATTTTAGTAAATTTTTAAAAGTAAGGATGCATCACTGATTTGACCAACGAACGTTTTACTTAAACTGGGTTTTTGGACAAACTAAATTTTCATATAAAAGACCCGTTTTCTCAGAAACTATAAGAGGTAAATGTATGGGAATTTTTGAACATGTGTAGTACTTACATCTGTTGATATGGAACCACTTTACATCTGTTGATATGGAACCACTTTACATCTGTTGATATGGAACCACTTTACATCTGTTGATATGGAACCACTTTACATCTGTTTATATGGAACCACTTTACATCTGTTGATATGGAACCACTTTACATCTGTTGATATGGAACCACTTTACATCTGTTGATATGGAACCACTTTACATCTGTTGATATGGAACCACTTTACATCTGTTGATATGGAACCACTTTACATCTGTTGATATGGAACCACTTTACATCTGTTGATATGGAACCACTTTACATCTGTTGATATGGAACCACTTTACATCTGTTGATATGGAACCACTTTACATCTGTTGATATGGAACCATTTTACATCTGTTGATATGGAACCACTTTACATCTGTTGATATGGAATCACTTTACATCTGTTGATATGGAACCACTTTACATCTGTTGATATGGAACCACTTTACATCTGTTGATATGGAACCACTTTACATCTGTTGATATGGAACCACTTTACATCTGTTGATATGGAACCACTTTACATCTGTTGATATGGAACCACTTTAAGTCTGTTGATATGGAACCACTTTACATATGTTGATATGGAACCACTTTACATATGTTGATATGGAACCACTTTACATCTGTTGATATGGAACCACTTTACATCCGTTGATATGGAACCACTTTACATCCGTTGTTATGGAACCTGTTTACATCCGTTGTTATGGAACCACTTTACATCTGTTGATATGGAACCACTTTACATCTGTTGTTATGGAACCTGTTTACATCTGTTGATATGGAACCACTTTACATCTGTTGATATGGAATCATTTTACATCTGTTGATATGGAACCACTTTACATCTGTTGATATGGACCCACTTTGCATCTGTTGATATGGAATCATTTTACATCTGTTGATATGGAACCACTTTATACCTGTTGATATGAACCACTTTACATCTGTTGATATGAACCACTTTACATCTGTTGATATGGAACCACTTTACATCTGTTGATATGGAACCACTTTACATCTGTTGATATGGAATCACTTTACATCTGTTGATATGGAACCACTTTACATCTGTTGATATGGAACCACTTTACATCTGTTGATATGGAACCACTTTACATCTGTTGATATGGAACCACTTTAAGTCTGTTGATATGGAACCACTTTACATCTGTTGATATGGAACCACTTTACATCTGTTGATATGGAACCACTTTACAACTGTTGATATGAACCACTTTACATCTGTTGATATGGAACCACTTTACATCTGTTGATATGGAACCACTTTACATCTGTTGATATGGAACCACTTTAAGTCTGTTGATATGGAACCACTTTACATCTGTTGATATGGAACCACTTTACATCCGTTGATATGGAACCACTTTACATCCGTTGATATGGAACCACTTTACATCTGTTGATATGCAACCACTTTACACCTGTTGATATGAACCACTTTACATCTGTTGATATGGAACCACTTTACATCTGTTGATATGGAACCACTTTACATCCGTTGATATGGAACCACTTTACATCTGTTGATATGGAACCACTTTACATCTGTTGATATGAAACCACTTTACATCTGTTGATATGGAACCACTTTACAACTGTTGATATGGAACCACTTTGGAGCTCTTACAATTATTGGTTACATTTTTAAAAAATGAAAACGTGCAAAAATTAAAAAAGAATTGAAGTTAAAAATCATATTTTCAAAAGTAAGAAGAAATGTAACTCAAAAGTGTTTCAGTAAACTTATTAAACATGTACCTAAACACTGTAAAAATTCACATTTACATCTCAAATAGTTTCGGAGAAAATGGGTCTCAAAGTTTTACATTTTAATATTGCCGGGCTCTTAATTTCCCCTTAAGGAATACTATATTGATAATATATACATTAAAAGTTCGATGGATTGTCATAAGAAAACACAAAACATAATTTCGTATATTTTAAACTTCAGTTTACTGAAAAGTATGTTTTCGCGCTTAAGCTGTTGGTCCACGGAACCTCTCAATTGACACAACCCCTCTGTGATTAGGCAGTACAGTTGATAGTTGAATAAGTACAGTTTAGATTTGTGGGGAGTGGGGCATGAATCATTACTTGTGATCAATTGAAACCCCTTTCAGAGTAATCTCTCTTCTAGTTTGAAACCCTCTCGATTTAGGAAATTGCAGTTTGCTTTCCCTAGCAATCCGAACCTTCAAATACGTCCTAATTGTTCTCTAGTTCATCAAGTCCTTACTTCCATCCTTCATGGAACAGCTCTTCATCCTGCTGGATAAATTGCCACTTCACAACCGGGCTCTGTTCATACAATTCTGAGGTTTACACTCAGCTATATATCTTTTACTTCACATTTCAGACGGTTCATGAATTGAAAACTGAGTATCATTAAAGTCGTCTAGCAACATGTGATGGTTTTAAAATCTAACAAAACATAAGTATTAGACGACATTTCAAAAATATTTTATCACTAGGACTCACAAGTTGAGGACAAGACCTTTAAAAATACTAAAAATATTCTACAAAATACTTAAAAATGGGGAAAAAAACAACGTAAAAAGTGCTTCAACTGCTAACGAGTGGATAAAGACAACCTCGCTGCCTTCACCCTCTGCTTAAGGCAATAGTCACAAAGTGGCAACTTCTTAAAATAAATTGAAGTTGAAATACAATATTTCAGGCCGACAGTTGGCTGTTAGTTAAAAATAATGTGATATTTTGTAAAGGTTCAATAGTTTCTCGCGGAACAAAAGTTTTTAAAATACGAAAAGTCTTTAGAAAATAAAAATAGATAGTGTTTCTAAAAGAAGTTGGGATTGAAACTAGACTCTGCGGATTTTTTTTTTCTTTTGCAAATGCCCCAGGTAGTCCTTCGACATTCCTGGTGTTGTATCCTGGCATGTCGTACTTGTAACGCACTTCTGAGGTTGGGGCGCCTGGAAGGCGGGGTTACTTTGCCCCGATGATATGATGAGTGATGATGATGATAGTGGTGCGCCAGGAGAGCCCCTAATCCTAAGCTTAATCTAAGATGAATATGAATGATGATGATTGCGATGGCCATATGATTTCGGGGACCGTTTGGGCCTTAAAGTTTTCCTGACATTTGTCTTACAGGTGAGGAAACACCCCGATAAAAACCTCACCCAGAAAAACTGTCCCGACCGGGGATCGAACCCGGGCCCACTGCGTGACAAGGCAGCACACTACCCCGAGACCACAGCGGTGGACACAATAGAAAATCTGAAAATCTACAAATTGGTGATATACAAATTAACACAGTGGAATCATTTAAATACTTAGGTACCAAAGTAAATGGACATAAAGCATTAGAAGAGGAAATTAAAGAAAGATTGGTAAATGGGAATAAAGTTTATTTTGCAAATAGAACCTTATTTAAAAGCAAATTAATATCAAAAACTGCAAAAATAAGGTTATACAAAACACTCATTAGACCAGTAGTTACATATGCTTGTGTAACTTGGGTCCCAAAAAAAACAATAAAACATAAATTACTAATTTTTGAAAGGAAAATTTTAAGAAGAATATTTGGACCAAATAGAGGAACTGATAACTGTTGGAGAATCAAAACAAATAACGAACTAAACAAATTAATAAAAAATCAGAACATAGTAAACCATATAAGATCTCTCAGAATTGGTTGGCTTGGACATTTGATAAGAATGGATGATCAGAGACTGGTCAAAAAACTCTACAAATGGAAACCTATAGGAGGTAGAGCTGTAGGAAGACGAAGATCAGATGGGAGGATGACACAATGAACGATCTAAGGAAAATGAAAGTGACTAATTTGAATATGGCAAGAGACAGATTGGCATGGAGGAAGATTGTTGAGAAGGGCAAGACTTTCACCTTTGAAGTTGTGATGATGATCCTACAAAATACTTAAAAATGGGGGGGAAATACGTAGAAAGTACTGCAACGGCTAACGAGTGGGTAAAGACAACCTCGCTGCCTTCGCCCTCTGCTCGAGGTAATTTTCACAAAGTGACAACTTCTTTAAAAAAATTGAAGCCCAAACACAATATTTCAGGCCGTCAGTAGGTCGGTGGTTAAAAATAACTATATATTTTGCGAAGGTCCAATAGTTTCTCGCGGAAGAAAGGTATTTAGAATGTGAAAACTCTTTAGAAAGTAAAACCAGATAGTGTTTTTGAAACAAGTTGGAATTGAGAGTAGACTCTGTGGATTATTGAATTATACAAATGGTGTAAGTCAAAAAAAGGTAATGTTGCAAAAAAAAAAGCCATTAAGACATAAGAAAATGCTAAAAAAGGACCAATAAGCCAAAAAAGTCGAAACAGAACAAAAAGTACCAATAAAACGCACCATATTCTGGCGTAGAATCACTACTCTCACAGATAATGCTCGATTCTTCTATAACGCATTAGACCGTAAAAGTCGTTCTCTGCCTGTACCTGTTACTCTGCTGAGAAAGTTGCATCCAAATACGTTGTTTGCGTAACTCAAAAATCTGTTCATGCGATAATAATTGTTGACATTCCTAAGCTACCACCTGGCGATGTTGACTTGCCCGAGAAACGAATCGTGAGCAAACCCGATGGGAACCGATGGTAACCGATGTAGTTTCAAACCTTGCCGCGTACCTTGCTGCTTTATCCAAGATGTCGGACCTTGAAGACTTCAATCATGTTTTCGGTATACGCGGAGAAGAGGAATTTGATAGAGTCTACCAAAGAATTCAACTGGAAGAACAGGAGAATCGGCGTAATATTGCGCGACGCAGACGTCGTCGTATACGATATTATTTGCGGGACGCAAGCGTAAATGCGTTCTGTAGCAGACGAAAATAACGGAAGTGGTTTTATCGCTGAGAACTCTGGGTAATATAACGAAAAGCACGACTTTCATGCATGACCAGTTAGTGGGTCGCTAATTCGATCTTTGCACTTGCTCACGGTGAGTCAGCTCACCAGTGATTGGAAGTAATTTGAGTAGAGACTAATGTATTTGCATGCGGCCCTTTTTGTTGGGCTTCGCCGTGATATATACACTTATAGCAGCTAAAGACACTTGGAGTCTACATTGCAGTAAACAACAACGAGTATTTGAAGAGAAAAATTATACGCTCAGACCGGGACTTGAACCCGGGACCCTTGGTTCTCTAGACCAAGTGCTCTACCAACTGAGCTACCTGAGCAAGTACCGATCTAAACGCAAATCTTTCTCTATATACATTGTAATTCCCATCCACCAAATGCTGTGAAGCCATGCTTCTATCTTGCAAATGGCGGCTCCTTTATTAAGAAGACATATTTGGGAATTATACATTACAGCCAGTACGGCTTTTTCCAAGTTTTTATTATCAATAATAAAAACTTGGAAAAAGCCGTACTGGCTGTAATGTATAATTCCCAAATATGTCTTCTTAATAAAGGAGCCGCCATTTGCAAGATAGAAGCATGGCTTCACAGCATTTGGTGGATGGGAATTACAATGTATATAGAGAAAGATTTGCGTTTAGATCGGTACTTGCTCAGGTAGCTCAGTTGGTAGAGCACTTGGTCTAGAGAACCAAGGGTCCCGGGTTCAAGTCCCGGTCTGAGCGTATAATTTTTCTCTTCAAATATGATTTATCCATCATTGAGAAATCAATAATAAAAACAACGAGTAGCAGAAGCTCATCCTGCTCATGATGGAAGTTAACTTCCGAATGGCCTCCACTTAATATTTTATATACATCATTTTAACAAAGTTGAGGACGACGGAACCTGCCAACAGGTACATTTTAATTTTTAACTGTTATCTTATACAGGTCCACCGCTGTGGTCTCGACGTAGCGGGCCCGGGTTCGATCCCCGGTCGGGGCAGTTTTTCTGGGTGAGGTTTTTATCGGGATTTTTCCTCACCTGTAAGACAACTGTCAGGAAAACTTTAAGGCCTAAACGGTCCCCGAAATCATATGGCCATGATCATCATCATCAACACCCTTATCATTATCATCATCATCCTTCACAGGTGTGGAAAGCAACGGGAAGCTACCACACCTACACAATTCCCTAGTAAAGCTGCAAGCATAGCATGAAAATGCTGTGATTGCAGTGAAGGACCTGGCCTTCGGGCAGAATTACTATGGATGGATCTTATACAGTGACTAATCTGTCTAGGAGAAATACAACTTCGAAATTAAACTCTGGTCCTCCAGGTTGGGCTGGTAGCCCACCCAAATAAAAAAAAATATTACTCAGAAGTCTCAAGAAGACAAACTTATATAATAAACTGTCAGTTTAACCACTCTATCCTTGTACAAGGAAATAAATATTTTAAAGTATAGATTTCTATGGCAGTATCAGATTTAATAGTGTAACTGAGATATATCAGTTTACTTGTTAGTAAAAATTAGTGAGCGGCAGACTAGGATGGTCCATGGCCCCCAAGAGAGCCGGTAGGATGTACTGACATGATTAATGATCACAGATAGAAGACACGCCCAATCACAGAGGATCATGTGTATGTCTGCAACATGACACATTCCATGCGCGCGTATTAATATTAATTTACGCGTAATATTTCATGCAACATCATGAAGAAGTGCATTATGCTAGCTTTGTATTGCAAAAAATAGATCTGCTGTAAAGATTTTCGGATAAACTTTACAACATGTGACCGCGACTTTTTATATCAGTTCATAAGTTCCTGTCAAACTTTATTCTTACGGTTTCATTTTTCAAATTATTTCCCACCATTTACATGTTTTCTAACAATTATCTGATATATATATATATATATATATATATATATATATATATATATATATATATATATGGTATCTTTACCTTGTCGTGGAGTGGCTTGCGTGCTTAAATCATCCTGAGAGCTATGCCGGCGGTAGCATTGCTGCCGATAGGGTTACCCATGCCGGACTGGTCGAAGGTGATAAGCCAGACGAAAAAAGTACCTTGGGCGAAAGAGTGACGATCTTTCACCGTAAAAATACAACCGTCAAGAAATGCGGACATGGGTTCATGTGGGGTAAAATTTCCGGAGGTCAAATAGTCCCCCATTCGGTTCTCCGGGCGGGGACTACTTCAGGGAACCCATGCCAAAGGCTCAATTTTAGAATGAGATGCACAAAGAAATTAAACATAGGTTCAATTCTGGAAATGCGTGCTATTATGCATTGCAGAGACTTTTGATGTCCCAACTCCTTTCAAAAAACGTTAAGCTGAAAATATATAAAACTATTATTCTACCAGTTATATTATATGGGTGCGAAACATGGACTCTTACTTTAAGGGAGAAAAGGAGATTGCGAGTATTTGAGAATAAAGTTCTTAGGAAAATTTTTGGACCAAAGAGAGATGAACAGACAGGTGAATGGAGAAGACTACATAACAATGAACTACATGGTCTTTATAGGAAGCCAGATATAATAAGAACAGTTAAGTCTCGTAGACTGCGATGGGCAGGACATGTTGCACGTATGGGGAATGAAAGACTTGCATGGAAGCTTCTTGTAGGAAAGCCAGAAGGAAAACTCCCAGTTGGTAGACCAAGAATGAGGTGGGAGAACAACATTAACTATGATTTGAGGGAAGTAGATTATACAGAGAATGATTGGAAAGCATTAGCTCAGGATAGGGATGTATGGAAAGCTTACGTCCGCGCAGCCATGAACCTACGGGTTCGATAGTGCCAGTGAGTAAGTATGTATATATATATATATATATATATATATGTTATAATTAAATATTTAACATTGAGCAATGTAAGCTTAATATGGTATGATAAGAAAAACAAATGCCTGGACGGGATTCGAACCCGGATCTCTGAGTCTGTACCTCAGCGTGATATCCATTACACCACCAGGCGAATCCAATTCAAACACTTATTTTTCTTATATATGTATTATATTCTCCATTATTAGTAGATGTCGCGAGAACTCTGTCTTCACATTTAATTATAACATCGATAAAGCGTCACTACTATAAAGTAAAAATATATTCTCTTTAATTTGCTTACTTGTTATAGTCAGCTACTAGATGGCAGTGAAGACCGAGTTCTCGCGACATCTAGTAATAATGGAGAGTATAATACATATATAAGAAAAATAAGTGTTTGAATTGGATTCGCCTGGTGGTGTAATGGATATCACGCTGAGGTACAGACTCAGAGATCCGGGTTCGAATCCCGTCCAGGCATTTGTTTTTCTTATGATACCATATATATATATATATATATATACAGAGTTTTAATGTTTACACATCTTTCTGTGCCTAAAGTTTTATTTTTCTTCTCCACTCGTCTGTCTCCATCCAATCCATGTCCTCCAGTCCCCTTGCTCTCATTCCAGTTCTTATTTCTTGCATCCACTAGTTTCGAGGTCTTCCTCTCCTCCTTCTTCCAGATAGACACCATTCCAATGTTTTCGTGGGTAATCTTTCTTCTTGCATTCGTCATACGTGCCCATACCAATTTAATTGCTTATACCGTATATAATCTACTATTGAATAACCAATATTCATTTTTTCTCTTATGACAGCATTTCTTATTTTGTCTAATTTTGAACATCTTGCTGCTCTCCTCAAGAAATCCATTTCTATCGACATGAGTTTTTGTTCTAAGTTTTTGTTCAATTTCCAAACTTCAGCTCCATATGTGACAGTACTTCTCACTATTGAATTAATATATATATATATATATATATATATAATATATTGATTTTACTAAATATGCTGTGTTTCAGTGCAGCCAACATAGATTCTGTACTAATTAACTTAGTTATAACTAGTTATAATAAAAGTTTGGGAATTATTAATCAAGTTATGAAACCATCCCTTGTACTAAAAACACCAGATTACATTTATATAACACTTTGGCTAGACCAGTGTTGACCTATGGTAGTGAAGCATGGACACTAAAAAGACAACATGAAAGCAGAATAACGGCTTGTGAAATGAGATTCATGCGCAGAACAGCGGGTTACACTAGATGGGATCGGAAAAGGAACACCGATATCTTAAAAGAATTGAAGACTACACCAATTTTGGAATATATAAACAGTACCAACTAAATTGGAAACGCCATCTTGAAAGAATGAGTTCAAATCGGATCCCCAAAGCTGTTTATGATCATATACCAAGAGGACGAAGATCACTGGGCCGTCCTATGAAACGCTGGAGGGAAAATTTTCTATAGGATCGTAACAAGCCTTGAAAGGGAGAAGAAGAAGAAGAAGAAGGCTAATTAACTTACACTAAATAAAGTCAGTGAGCCTTTTTTAACAGGTTAGAGTACTTAAATTTAGTTAGGTTAGCTTTTAGGTTGATCTTTCACAGGATAGAGTACCTATTCCATAAAAACAAACTACACTGCTAAATCTTCTACACAACTTTTACCAGTTATCAGTGTGAATTCATGTAAATATAAACTTTGCTAAAGAATACGGTGTAATATTACATAACTACAATGCAAGAGAGCATATTTTGGAATCGTGTGCAAATGCAATTCATAGAGAAAGCCTTGAAATCAGCACAGAGAATAATTGTTGTCTAAGTGATACCCATGTCCGCGTTTCTTGACGGTTGTATTTTTTCTGTGAAACATCATTACTCTTTCGACCAAAGTGCTTTATTAGTCTTGCTTATCGCCTTCGTCTTGTCTGGACCGGTAACATTTTCGGCAGAATTGCTAGCGCCGGCATAGTTCTCGGCGCCATTTAAGTATACAAGCCCCTCCACGCTCTTATAGAAAACCACGTATAATAAGAACAGTTAAGAAAGTAAAATATACTGAATATATTAGATAAATAATACTTATATTTTGATTAGAAAACAGATATAAATAACAAACTAAATAAGTTTAATTATATAACAGGGACACTAAAAAGAACTTTGAAAAATAAAGCCAGGAAAGCCTCTATAATGAAATTATACAAGACAATGGCAGTGCCTATTATTACTTATGGATCCGAAACATGGACAGTGCCAACACAACAATCTGCCAGAATACAAGCTGCTGAAATGAGATTTCTCAGACCAATAGCAGGATATCAAAGTACAGACAAAAAACACAACACAGAAATAAGACAACTAAAAGTAGAGGAATTAAACACAACAATAGTGAAATACAGAACAAACTGGAAAGAAAACTTAGCAAGGATGACTGAGAATAGAATAACCAAAAGCAGCATACAGCTATTCACCAAGAGGTAGAAGAAGCTTCGGAAGACCAAAGAAAAGACAGAAACAGCAGCAATTTGGAGCCGGAACAGGCCAGCAAAAAAGCCTAAACCGTGACGAAGAAGAATATATTTTAGGTTGTGATTTGCAGGACATGTGGCACGAATGGGGGAATGAAAGAAGGTTATGGAAGCTTCTTGCAGGAAAACCAGAGGGAAAACGCTCAGTTGGTAGACCAAGAATGTGATGGAAAAATATTAACCATGATTTGAGGGAAGTATATATAAGGGGTGATTGGAAAACATTATCTCAAGATAGGGATGTATGAAGAGATTATGGCCGCGCGGCGATGGAACCTCTAGTTCGACATTTCCAGTGAGTTATTATTTCGCTGAAAAGAATAATATGCTTAAATTTGATTATGAAGGTGAACCTAGCGGCAGAATTGTGAGTTATTTACGTGCAGTGGAATGCAATTATGGAAAAAGTATACACGGGTGTAATGAAGCGAATTTTTACACCCAATATTGGATTTTATAGGGTGGGGTGTGGGGGAATGGGGAATAAAAGGTAACGTATGCGGGTTTTATAATGCAATACGTTTGATCCCAGTTACACAGTGAGTTTTCATTGTTTCGAATTTTTTTACATTCATTTCAAAAATATAAATACAGAGTGATTCTGCAAGAGCGTGTAAAAATTAAACATTTCATGGGGAATGCTCTACTCAACAATTTAAGATACAGTCAGATTTTACCCAGGAAGTTACTGTGTGTTTGGAATAGCTGGGTTGCCATTGTAACAGTATTTTCTTGGAGAAATCCTTATAAAAAACTGAAGATTGCAACACAGCAGGTACATAGTTGTAAGTTGTAGCCGTCCAAGCCACCCCCTCCTAAAATAAAAAAAAAACAGTTACCACTTGTCACTGAGTTCGTGCGGACCTGTACTATCCTGTGTGAAAGTGTCGACTCTCATATTTATTATAAAACTAGTTTTCATGTTGTAAAAGAAAAACTATGTTTTTAAATGTATAGTACATCGATTTGGAAAAAGTACTGCTAACCTTGCCCCTCCTCCCCTCCCTAAACAGAAAATATCGTTATTATGAGTTTGGCAACATCTACCCTCTGTGCGTGCGGGGACATGACGTAGCCCATAAGTTCTGTAGTAACTTCCTGGGTTGAATTAGAGTGTAGAGAACCTGGGGTCTGAGAAGCCAGCTTAAGGAGACATGACACTAAACTTGTATTTCACATTACTGTCTAGGTTTTCTATTTACATTATTTATCAGTTAATTACAAGTTTCATCATTGACACAATTAAAGCACCATTTTGTATCTTACAACAGTTGCTCAAACTGACGGCCACCAGCCTCATTACCAACATGACATCAGTGCACAAGATTCTGCGCACTCTGATGTGTTTCGAATCACATCACAAGCAGCTACAATCCTTGCAACTAATTCCATGTCCGTTTCCATTGGAGTCTGAAACACATGTGACTTTAAGTGGACAGCGTTATACATCAATCGGCTACGCGCAATTATATAAGTTTCGAGAAAAAAAGTTTAAAGTTTAAGTCAATCTTCACTATTTATTGTAGCGTCAAACTAACAATACTGGATATTGCAAGTTATTTTCCTTGTTTGACAGTTATGCATCAACAATCTAAGAGCGGCAATATTTATTATTATTGTTACTATGATTATTATTATTATTATTATTATTATTATTATTATTATTATTTTATGCGTCATTCGAAGGGAATGACGTTTAGTTAGAATAATCAAAGGGTTGTTTGTAATTCTAACTGAAGCAGCAAAACAAGAGAATAAATAGCCCGCAGGTAAACCGAGCAGTGTTGATTTACATAATGACAGGGGGAGAAACTTCACAACCCGGAGAAATGACGTCCTGAAATGTTGGTAACAATTGTATTGCCAACCTTATTGTTTATATTAAACATCTGAGTTTTATAAGTTTCTGAATTTATTTCTAGAACGTTATATTATACAAATACCGCAGCTGTACTCATTGTTAACATGAGATTTATGTTTTAAAATATAACATGGAAATATCATCAGAAAAATAAAAAAACAATGGCCTTCAAGGGCGCTCATCCAGTTCGGACAAAGATAATATTGGAAAATAAACCAATAGAACAAGTGGTAACATATAACTTCCCAGGTTGCGAAATATCGTACACAGCAGAAACAGATATAAATAACAAACTAAATAAGTTTAATTATATAACGGGAACACTAAAAAGAACTTTGAAAAATAAAGCCAGGAAAGACTCTATAATGAAATTATACAAGAAAATGGCACTGCCTATTATTACTTATGGATCCGAAACATGGACAGTGACAACACAACGATCTGCCAGAATACAAGCTGCTGAAATGAGATTCCTCAGACCAATAGCAGGATATCAAAGAACAGACAAAAAACACAACACAGAAATAAGACAACAACTAAAAGTAGAGGAATTAAACACAACAATAGTGAAATACAGAACAAACTGGAAAGAACACTTGGCAAGGATGACTGAGAATAGAATACTAAAAGCAGCATACAGCTATTCACCACGAGGAAGAAGAAGTTTGGGAAGACCAAAGAAAAAATGGAAACAGCAGCAATTAGGTGCCGGAACAGGCTAGTAAATAAGCCTAAACCGTGACGAAGAAAAAAAATTAAGTCCATACTAGAAAGTATAATGTTATATGGATCGGCAGTTTGGAGAATGACACAACAACATGTCAACAGAATAACTACAGTTAAAATTGATTTTTGGAGAAGAGCTGCCAGAAAATCTCGACTGGAAATAATTAGAAATACAGAAATTAAAAAATGGATGAATACAGAAAGATATATAATGGATGAGATTGAACACAGAAGGCTAAAATGGTATGGACACGTAAGAAGAATGCAGGATGGTAGACTACGAAAGGCCGTCCATACATGGAAAATTGAAAGGAGCAGAAAAGGAAGACCAAGAACAACCTGGAAGAATAAGATTGGCGATTTACATTAAATATATAAATATTTTTAAATAACCATATTTAAATAATGATTTGTGAGTAAACAGCTTAATTTTGTTTCTTCAATAGTCCTAACAAATGCCACTCTTGATATCAAAATTCTCTTGATAAATTGGAAATCACTCGTGGCATTACTTATGATGTGTTTGTTTTTTTGTAATTTAACACCTCCGTGAATTTGTGATATATATATATACATATATTGCGTGTGTGTGTGCTTTTCCATGACCCCTTGTTTATCCAACATGCAAAACCCCCGAGACTTACAATAGAAACATTGTGAAAATATTTCATGCTGCAAAGAGAACAAGAATATAGTTTTATTGCATTCTTTATTTCCTTTACGTGCTATTTTCCTTGTTCTTTATGTTTTATTTCTGTTTCCTATTACACTTTTTTTTTACATTATTCTCTTTTTTCCGTGAGTATTACTTCAAAGATGACAGTTTATATTTCACTTAAGAAACGTTTACTTTCTGAAAAGTATTCTCAGTGTCGTTTCTAGAAATATAAAAAACAATTAACTTATTTGGAAGTCATATTCTGCGATATTCACCAGCATGTTCGTTAAGGCGTATTTAGCGAATTCTGGAAGAATGTATGTATTGAGATGTGTTTTCTCCTTGTTACTCTCAACGAGACTAAGGCGCCTTTCGCCTACGGGGGAGATTATCTTGAAAATATGTTTGAAAATAAATGCAATATTTATCGAAGCTGTCGAAAATGACATTTACAAAAAAGTATGTAAGTGTAGTCCACCGCTGTGGTCAGTGAGAAAGTCCCTCATTCCTTCTTCTTCTTCTTCCGAATGCAGTATTGGGTGATGATGCCCGTTCTGCGACTACAAAAAACTGATCTTTCCATCGGTTGAAGGGTCTTCCGAGGTCTCTTTTGCCTTTAGGGTTGAGGTGGTAAATCATCTTTGGTAAACGGGAATTTGACATTCTCTGGACGTGTTGGAACCATTTAATCTGATCATTTTGTATATGTTCAACCATTTCCCTACTATTCCACTGCACCCTTATCTCATCACTTTTCATTCTATCCCTTAAAGTTACTCCAGTTAGTGATCGGAGGAATCTCATTTGTGAACTATTAATGCGGGATTTATCTTTTGCTCGAAGTGTCCAGCATTCACTTCCGTATAGTAGAGCAGGCTTGGCTATGGCATTATGAAATCTCAATTGGATTTCTTTCCTCATTTGTTTTCCAAAATTTCTCACTCAGGGAAAGAGAGAGGAACCGCTGCCTTGAGGAGAAGGAGAAACTTCAAAGGCTAAGGGAGCATCCCCTACAGAAAAGCATGCCTGTCCAAGAGGCAACCCCACCACTGGACTTACCCAACTATAGGCTGGTAATCTATAATGGGGAAAACTTTAAATACTCGAAAGACTACAAGAAATAAGCAGGCGGTATCTCATTCCTGTTTGTAATTATTGTTGTATTTTGTATAATTCCTATCCAGAGAAATGTTAATTTTATAGAGTAGATATGGTGGTCTTGGGACAGATAATTTTAAAGTGGAGTATGCGCTCCAGAGGGAGTGTTGTTCTATATATTAGCGATGTTATGACCAGTCTTTACACAAATCCTAGCCTTGTAACACTGTGGGGCAGCACTGTGCCCCCGGGGATCAGCAGACCGCACGCCACGTTCTCACAGCGTGCAAATAAGGGGTTTGCCGCAACTCAGCCTCTAGGAAGAATGTTTGTGCTCAACTTTACCTCTCTCAGAATAATGCACATTTTTGCACCATAGTGTGAACATAGGCTCAATTCTGGAAATGGGTGCTATTATGCATTGCAGAGACTCTTGATGTCCCAACTCCTTTCAAAATCGTTAAACTGAAAATATATAAAACTATTATTCTACCAGTTATATTATATGGATGCGAAACATGGACTCTTACTTTAAGGGAGGAAAGGAGATTACAAGTATTTGAGAATAAATTACTTACTTAGTCCCGCGCCGTAGCCGGGCGGTTAAGGTTGGAAGCCTTGACGCAGAGCTTCGGGACTTGCGCTGGTTCGAGTCTCCATGGGGGAAGAAATTTTCTCATGGTATTTCGGCCAGTATGGGACCGGTGCCCACCCAGCATCGTGAGGTAATTGGGTAGCTACAATAAGTAGCGGCTCCAGGTTGAGGAACCAGCTATAACGGCTGGGGGACTCGACATGCTAACCACATGTCACCCCTACACTGGCTGTTGATCATCTACCTCTGTGATTGACACATGTGGATGTGAAGGGCCAGCAGCCGGCTGGTAAAAGGGCAACCGCTGAAAAGTGGAAAGACCCTCAATCGGAACTTACTTACTTACTGGCACTATCGAACCCGTAGGCTCATGGCCGCGCGAGCATAAGCTCTCCGTACATCCCTATCCTGAGCTAATGCTTTCCAATCATTCCCTGTATAATCTATACTTCCCTCAAAACATAATTTGAGAATAAATTACTTAGACAAATTTTTGGACCAAAGAGAAATGAACAGACAGGTGAATGGAGAAGACTACAAACAATGAACTACATGGTCTTTATAGGAAGCCAGATATAATAAGAACAGTTAAGTCTCGTAGACTGCGATGGGCAGGACGTGTGGCACGTATGGGGAAGTCCTGTTACGCCCTGTATATTACTGCATAACATTCTATTATTTTCATTGTATTTTCTGTTCTTCCTTTGTTTATATTTTCTTTTATTATAATTTTTTGTTATCAAGAACTTCCTGGTGGTAAAGTCGACTGGATTGTATTATGCTATAGCTTGGACATCGTGGATTCTCGTCTCATGAGCCTTCTTTTGTATATTAACAGCACATTAAAAAATAATTTATTTAATAAAAATATATTCGAGTTTATGACATATGCTGTTTGGAGCAGTAAAAATGCTTAAAAATATGTCTGACTGAAACAGCGTTAATGTAAATACAAAGTTTAATGTGTCATGGCCTTCTGGTTCTCATGTTGGTGGGCTTTGATTTGTAACTGCGGCAGAAAACTGGCCAACTCTGTTTCTGTTTTATGTTCGCACATTCTGCATGTTTTCTCGCTGTGGATAAAACAGAGTTCTATTGTACTGTTATTTTATTTTTGTTTAACCCTATTTTTTTTAGTAGTTAAAGGGGATAGCTTTCTAATGCACTGTTTATTTCACTAATACCAGGCTCATATATTTAAATAACAAATTAGGCGAGGAGACTATAAGATACTAACTCAAATATTGAACAAATTGTGATTCTAGCGTTCATACGTTTTCCTTATGTGTATGCAACATGGTAAACTATTAACTGAATCTGTAACGCACAAGTACAATGGAACCAAGAGGCTCATGGCCTCGCGGATATAAATTATCCATTCATTCCTATTCTAATCTGATATTTTCAAATAATTTCCTGTACAATTTACCACTCTCAAGTCATAATTAATGGTATTCTCTCGCCTCATTCTTTAACTACCTATTGAAAGCTTTCTCTCTGGTTGTACTATAAAAACTTCCCATGCCCCTCTAACTAACTAACTAACTCACTGGCTCTATCGAACCCGTAGGTCCTTGGCCTCGCGGATATAAACTCTCCACACATTCGTATTCTGAGCTAATGTTTTCCAATCAATCTACTTCCCTCAAATCATGATTATTATTCTTCTACCTCATTCTGGTCTACCAACTGGGCGTTTTCCCTCTGGTTTTCCTACAAGAAGCTTCCATGAACCTCTTTCATTCCCCATTCGTGCCACATGTCCTGCCCATCGCAGTCTACGAGACTTATCTGTTCTTATTATAACTTCTTCTTCTTCGTCACTGTTTACACTATTTACTAGCTTGTTGCGGCTCCAAATTGCTGCTGTTTGCATATTTTCTTTGGTCGTCCCAAGCTGCTTCTTCCTCGTGGTGAATAGCTGTATGCTGCTTTTGGTATTCTATTCTCAGTCATCCTTGGCAAGCGTTCTTTTCTGTTTGTTCTTTACTTCTCTATTGATGTGTTTAATTCCTCTAGTTTTAGTTGCTGTCTTATTTCTGTGTTGTGTTTTTTGTCTGTTCTTTGATATCCAGCTATTGGTCTGAGGAATCTCATTTCAGCAGCTTGTGTTCTGGCACGTTGTTGTGTTTTCCTATAAAGATTGTGTAGCTCACTGTTACGGTTTTTTACCCGATTTTTCATCTGTCTTTGGTCTAAAAATGTTGCTAACAATGTTATTCTCAAATACTTGTCTACCATTCCCTATTCGCGCCACATGTCCTGCTCAGCGCAGTCTACAAGATTTAACTGATTTTATTGCAACTACTTTTCCATAAAGATCATGTAGCTCAGTATTATGTAGTTTTCTCCATTCGTCTGTATTTTCATTTCTCTTTGGTCAATTTTGTATGTCCATGTTCTCAAATACTCGTATTCTATTCTCCTCGTTAAAGTTAGGGACTCTACTTTTTATAATGTAACGGGGAAAATTAGCGCTTTGAATATTTTTAGATTAAGGGGACCGACTGGTGAATTAAACATTTCTTTTAGTTTTCATCTGATTGTTTTTAAATTTGTATCACATCCACAGGGTTCGGTGCTTGGACCTTTGCTCTTTTCAATCTACATAAATGACATATCTAACTCCCTAAAGCATTGCAAACATAATTTATTTGCAGACGACATGCAAATCTACATCCACACAGACAAATATTCTCTAAATGACGCTGTTGCCAAAATTAACGAGGATCTTGACTCACTAATGATTTGGACAGTTAAATATGGACTGCAATTAAATCTTAGAAAGTCATATATTAGATGCTTATAGAAGCGTTTCTGTGACGTTAGGTGTTTATAAGTAGATAAGCGATATTTTGGATACACAGTTTATGAGGAAGTTCATGGTGTGGCCACTAATGGGAGTAACAGACGAATAGATATTATTGCATTTAGACCATCCTCTAAAATTGTTATGATATTAGATCCCACAATTCGTTTTGAGACTCATAGTGGCCAACCTGAGGAAGTTGACTGTGAAAAGAAAGCCATATATGAACCAACAGTTGACTATTACAAAGATAAATACCAACTAGATAGTATAACTGTCACAGGATTGATGATCGGGGCAAGAGGTACTATACCAGGATTCTTAGCTAAATTTTGGAATTCCTTAGATTTGGACAGGGTGCATCTTTCTAAAATTGCCATCGCTGCTATTAGAGGATCAATTTCAATTTTAAGAAACCATATTTACAAAATTACTTTATAGTATGTTTACTTCAATTAGGCCTACAATTTGAATTTTTTAAAATGTATTTACAAAATGTATTTCATCAATTACAAAAATGAATTGTCTGTATCACTTTGTCCTTGAGGCAATCCTCTAATGAGGAAAGTTTTATATAACAAAGTTTCATAATTATGATTTTTTAAAACTATTTTTAATACTTCCTAAAAAAACGTTCCTTACGATGCATTTTTTAAATATTCTCTCATGAAATTTGAGATTCAGAGTCTTTATGATTCCACTAAACCCATTTGATGTTCAAAAAATATTCATAAAGGGGGGATACTGCCTATTTTTCATTTTTTGAAGAAAAAAATATTTCTATCTCTTATTATTTTTTCCATCACAATTTAAAAGAACACATATGTCTTAGACTAGTAACTGCATAGCAACTTTGACTTAGCATATATTGGAGAGTCTAACTACAAAATTTCACCCTCTGATAGCAAAAAATATGCATCAAAAGGAGCCTTTTAAATTTTGGAAAATGTCAAAAAAATGGAAACCGAAAAAAAGTGTTAAATTTTTAGTAGTAATGCTAACCGTACGTGCAAGGGTTTTTAAACTCTTACGTCACGGGGACAATTTTGCCCCTACAATAAAACTGTTTACATGAAAATGATCGTAAAGAATCAGAGTTATTAAAAAGCAAATAAAAATGCATTTTTTTCAAATTTTCACCATTCGGTACCCTTAATATTTTTTAGAGAAGTAGGGATGTCAAGAATTCCTGTGACGAGAGCTGTTAAACAGTGCTCAGTATTATGAAAAGACTCGCCCTGTTCAACCCTACTTTAGACAGACTAACAATATTACACAGCTATAGTTGTGTTTCTGCGTTGCGAGTGCACCTGCTTGCGAGGGTGTTGGGTAAAAAAATCAGTGATGGCGTCATCTTCAACTGAATCGACAGTTCATGGGAAAATAAAAAATTTAAGACCTTATTTTTTTCCCATTCACTGTTGGATATCTATTCTGTCGATTCTGTTGATAGACAGGTCAAGTGGCACTTACGGGAAATGCAAAAGAGATATGGGAAATTCTTGCAGGAATATTTTTATTACGCATTACAGGCATTTTTGTCCGAAATTCTCTCAAAAAACATTAAACTGAAAATATATAAAACTATTAGGTCAAATAGTCCCCCATTCGGTTCTCCGGGCGGGGACTACTTCAGGGAACCCATGCCAAAGGCTCAAACACAGGGACATGTTCCTAGGAACATGGAATGTTAGGACTTTATACAATAGCGGGGCACTACAGATATTAACGCGGGAATTAGATAAATCGCCCTTGGATATAGTCGCTTTACAGGAAGTTAGGTGGCCAGGAGTAGGTAGTCAGGAATCAGGAAGCTTTGCATTATACTACGGGGGTGCAGAAAGACCTGCATTTGGAACGGGTTTTTTAGTCAGTAGGAGGATCCTATCCACTATCCGAGATATTAAATTTGTTAGTGATAGGATATCATACATAATTCTAAAGGGTAAACGACATGATTTTATAATTGTAAATGTACATGCCCCCACAGAAGATAAAGATGACAAGATCAAGGATGAGTTCTATGAAGAATTAGAATGCTTATTTGATAGCCTTTCACGATATCATATGAAAATTGTTTTAGGAGATTTTAATGCAAAAGTGGGGCGGGAAGATATGCAAAACATGGGCCCTTACTTTAAGGGAGGAGAAAAATTTACCAGTAATTGAGAATAAAGTTCTTTGGAAAAAACATTTACCAAAGAGAGATGAACAGACAGGCGAATGGAGAAGACTACAAACAGTAAACTACATAATATTTTAGGAGAAACCAGATAATAACAGTTAAGTCCCGTAGACTACGATGGGCAGGACATGTGGAACAAATGGTGAATGAAAGAAAAGCTTCTATTAGAAAAACCAGAAGAAATCGCCCAGTAGGTAATCCAAAAATAAACTGGGGAGAATAACATTAACATGGTTTAAGGGAAGTATATTATACAGGAGACGATTGGAAAACATTAGCTCAGGATAGGGATGTAAGGAGAGCTTATGTCCGCGCGGTCGTGCAGCTATGGATGATTCGATAGTGCCAGAGAGTTTTATTAGTTACACATACGTTGTGTTCCGATGAAGGATTGGTTACCCGTCCGACCCTATTGAGCAATATCTCGTCACGGATATAAATAGAAATGTGGTCGGTCAATACGCTTCGCTCTGATTTTTTTGTCATTTCTACGTGACCATGAACTTTCGTCTCGTTTGTAAAATTGCAAAAATAGCTTGACATTTTGTTTGTATTTTTGTATCTGCAAAATGGTACATTGTTCAGTACATGTTTTCTGTTATTATGACGAATACTCTTATACGCCTGTCTTTATATTTTATTATATTACAGATATTTTTATAACATTTAAAAAAAAACAATAGCATATCTGCAACATCATAAATTTAACTGTTTGATCTCTTGTGACGATAATTTTTGCTTCATTCGCATTTATAGTTGCTTTAACATACTTACTTATAACTCACTGGCACCATCGAACCCGTAGGTTCATGGTCGCGCGGACATAAGCTCTCCATACATATCTATCCTGAGCTGATGCTTTCCAATCATTCCCTGTATAATCTACTTCCCTCAAATCATAGTTAATGTTATTCTCCCACCTCATTCTTGGTCTACCAACTGGCCGTTTTCCCTCTGGCTTTCCTACAAGAAGCCTCCATGCAAGTCTTTCATTCCCCATACGTGCAACATGTCCTGCCCATCGCAGTCTACGAGAATTAACTGTTCTTATTATATCTGGTTTCAGGGTGTCCACCGCTGTGGTCTCGAGGTAGCGTGCTGCCTTGTCACGCAGCGGGCCCGGGTTCGATCCCCAGTCGGGGCAGTTTTTCTGGGTGAGGTTTTTATCGGGGTTTTTCCTCACCTGTAAGACAAATGTCAGGAAAACTTTAAGGCCAAAAACATTAAGGCCCAAACGGTCCCCGAAATCATATGGCCATCATCCTTATCATTATCATCCTTACCATTATCATTATCATCATCATCCGTCACCGGTGTGGAAAGCAACAGGAAGCTACCACACCTACACAATTCCCTAGTAAAGCTGCAAGCATAGTATGAAAATGCTATGATTGCAGTGAAGGACCTGCCTTCGGGTAGAATTACTATGGATGGATATACAGGGTGTCCTATTCAAACCTCCCACATTTTAATTAATCATAACTAACAAAGTATGCGAAATTATGAAACGAGGCCGGTATTAAACGAAACAGAAACTCAAAGAATTTCCATTGCCACACATTGAAACACCTCTATATGTGCACCATTAGTAGCACGAACAATATCAACTCTGCATTTGATTTCGTGCTACGTTCTGTCCAACAAATCCATTGGTACTGTTGCAATTGTGTCAAGGATACGGGTTCGTAAATCATGAAGATCTTGCACTGGAGTCGCAAACACACGGTCTTTTACACGCCCCTAGAGGAAGAAGTGCAGTGGACTGATGTCTGGCCATTTTGTTTTATGTCATTATTGTCCAACATGCGACAGATGAATTAACTGCAACAATGAAAACAAACATTATTTTAGTTTCTCTTTATTTTAATACCAACCTCATTTCATAATTCCGCATACTTTGAGAGTTATTGTTATAGCCAGCTACTAGATGGCAGTGAAGACCGAGTTCTCGCGACATCTAGTAATAATGGAGAATATAATGTATATATAAGAGGAATAAGTGTTTGATTTGGAATCGCCTGGTGGTGTAATGAATAGCACGTTGGGGTACCAACCCAGAGATCCGGGTTCGAATCCCGTACAGGCATTTATTTTTCTTATGTCATATTAAGCTTGCATTGCTCAATGTCAAAAATTTAATTATAACATCAATAAAGCGTCACTGCTATGAAGTAAAAATATTCTCTTTAATTTGCTTACTTGTTATAGTAGCTACTAGGTGGCAGTGAAGACCGAGTTCTCGCGACATCTAGTAATAATGGAGAATATATATAAGAGGAATAAGTGTTTGAATTGGAATCGCCTGGTGGTGTAAAGGATAACACGCTGGGGTACCAACCCAGAGATCATGTCATATATATATATATATATATATATATATATATATATATATATATTAATTAATCCTTGATATTTCGTTTATTTAGGTATAGCACCGCACGCCTGATATTATCTAGTTTCTTAAACCTAGGATTTAAAGAGAGATCAGGGCTTGCTTGGTTTAGGCTAGGGGCATGGAAATTTCTAAAAATTAGCGACGATCACGATATGCGAATATGTCCAATGTGCGGGAACTTTGAAGATGAGATACATATATTAGGAAAATGTAATGATTTAGAATATTGGAGACGTCAGTTATTACCGGAAAGATTTCTAAATTCAAATCGGGAAAGATTGTCATGCTACGAGTTATTGGTAAATCCAAAAAATTGGATAAACCTCGGTAAATTTCTGGACAAAACGCGGAAAATAAGGACAACACTCATTCATGAATAAATATATGTTATCAAAATGCAATACCATTAATTCTTAACAATTATATATAAATTAATTAGTGTATAGTGCTATTGTGTTATTATTTGATTGTAATATTATTGTGTTTTCTTTATGTAATTGTAATGTTATTGTTTTTTGTTGTTTATTTTTCTTCACACTAGTACCAATTATTACTTTATTGTAACGGACTGTCAACAGCACGTACGGCTTACTGCCCGTGCGACCCATATTTGTAAATAATATTGTAAATATCTTACTTTTTGTCTAATAAAGTCCTACTACTACTACTACTACTGGTGTATAGATTAAACAACTGAGGAGGTACATTGATGCCAGAGTAAGAATTCCTGATTTCATAAAAAGTTATTTACATTGAGTTCTATTACTATTTTCCACTAATTATTCTAATAGCTAATTTCCATAGAATAATTTTTTCGAATAACTATTATTATTATTATTATTATTATTATTATTATTATTATTATTATTATTATTATTATTATTATTATTACTGCTGATTAACAGAATAGTAGAATTAAGGAGAGGAATAATCATATTGTTTATTTCAGAAAATTGTTTCTTAATTTCTTTACTTGGTTTGTAGTACAGTTTTTATGTTGCAGGACTTCCTGGGCATCTTATCAAAGGTGTCACGTGGTAGCGTTCAGGAAAAATTACAATGGATATTCGGACTTTACGACCTGAACGGCGACGGTCTCATCACCAAGAACGAGATGCTAGACGTGGTGACTTCCATTTACGAGATGCTGGGTCGATCCACGGAGCCAGTCGTAGAGGAGCATTCTGCGAAGGAGCATGTAGAGAAAATCTTCCACGTAAGTAATTATATCCTGTACATACCAGCCATCGTAATACTAACCGGCCTACTACACTCAAGCGGCTAGCAGAATCGGAGTCAGCTTAACCTTTTCCCGGTGAATGGGGTCCGCTAGAATCGGCTATATATTTTTTAAATATTTTAGAACTTGTGACGCGAAAAAATTGTGCAGAGTTCTAATCATACACCATGCGCATGCGCCAACAAATGCGAAGCGGTTAACACTATGGAATCAAGGTATGCAACCAACATATACACAATATTTAACAAACCTAAAAGCTAACCTAACGTAATTTAAGTACTGTAACCTGTGAAAGACCAACCACAAAGCTAACCTAACGCAATTTAAGTTCTCTAACCTGTGAAAGACCAACCACAAAGCTAACCTAACGCAATTTAAGTACTCTAACCTGTGAAAGACCAACCTAAAAGCTAACCTAACGCAACCTGTGAAAGAATAAAACTGCCAAAAATAAATAGTAAGTTCTGAAATTAGCTACACTGGAACACGTGTTTGTTGTTGCATAGAATATTCGTTAAAATCAATATGGCTGCCACATATTCATTCTAAGTATATATTTAAATATAATAGAAAAATATATTGAAATAATTGTTAGAAAAAATGTAAAATTCATTGTAAATGGTGGGAAATAATTTGAAAAATTAAACCCTAAGAATAACATTTGACTGGAGTTTATGAAGTGATTTACAAAGTCGCATCACAGATTGTACAGTTTAGACATTTTCTATCGAATACATGAGAACCCTTTTTTTTATCTTACGGTATATAAGGGTTATAATTCTGTGACATTATGAAGTAAATTAACTCCTAAAACAGTAGAACAAAATACAATTACATTACAATATTGTAACAAAGATGAACAGTGTAAGACTAAATTATAGTTGTGAATAAACACTATCTACAAAATAAATGAAGTAATTATAACATTTTTCATTAATCCAATATATAAAAATGAATGTTTGTTTGTTTGTTTACTTTATGCGCGGCCATACCGTTGATCCGATTGTGATGGAGCTTTTCACATAATATTCAGGCAGATGATGATGATGATGAAATAATAATAATAATAATAATAACAATAATAATAATAACAATAATAATAACAATATCAATGACAATAATAATAATAACAATATCAATGACAATAATAATAACAATAATAATAATAACAATAATAATAATATCAAAGACAATAATAATAATAACAATAATAATAATAACTATGGCCAACGCGCACACACTATTGAGTAACACTAAGAAATTAGGACTGGAAGTAAATATCAGTAAAACTAAATATATGGTCACACGTAGAAATTCATTATATAATGGAAATGGACAGCTAATGACAAATGAGAGAAATTTTGAGGAAGTGGCTGAATTCAAATACCTAGGAACAATAATCACAAATAGGAATGAGATGCACAAAGAAATTAAACATAGGCTCAATTCTGGAAATGCGTGCTATTATGCATTGCAGAGACTCTTGATGTCCCAACTCCTTTCAAAAAACGTTAAACTGAAAATATATAAAACTATTATTCTACCAGTTATATTATATGGATGCGAAACATGGACTCTTACTTTAAGGGAGGAAAGGAGATTACGAGTATTTGAGAATAAAGTTTTTAGAAAAATTTTTGGACCAAAGAGAGATGAACAGACAGGTGAATGGAGAAGACTACATAACAATGAACTACTTGGTCTTTATAGGAAGCCAGATATAATAAGAACAGTTAAGTCTCGTAGACTGCGATGGGCAGGACATGTTGCGCGTATGGGGAATGAAAGACTTGCATGGAAGGTTCTTGTAGGAAAGCCAGAGGGAAAACGCCCAGTTGGTAGACCAAGAATGAGGTGGGAGAACAACATTAACTATGATTTGAGGAAACTAGATTATACAGGGAATGATTGGAAAGCATTAGCTCTCGATAGGGATGTATGGAGAGCTTATGTCCGCGCGGCCATGAACCTACGGGTTTGATAGTGCCAGTGAGTAAGTAAGTAAGTAACAATAATAAGAATAATAACAATAATAATAATAATTAACTCACCGGCACTAAATAAGAATTAATGGCCGCGCGGACGTAATCTCTCCATACATCCCATTCCTGGCCTAATGTTTCCCAATCAGACCCTGTATAATGTACGTCCTTCAAAACATGGTTAATATTATTCTCCCACCTCATTATTGGCCTATTTACTAAAAAGGGTTTGATAATGCTAGTACGTTAGTTTACTTGTTTGCTATGAAGTATTTGTAACTTTATTATACGGCGTTGTTTGTTTGTTAAACATTTAAATTTGCCTGCACGTTGCTACTTACATCGTTTGATCGACTTGCTGTTTTTATTCATATCAACCATTGTTTATGCATATTTTGTCCGTTTATTTGCGTCATAATCCGCGTCAACTGTTTTTATAAATATTTTTACGACTGTCATGTTTTTCCGTGTGAAAAAAAGTGAGCAGCGTTATGAAGTCAGAGAACACATTAAATGTTTCAACATTCCAGAAGGCCGTGGATAAAATGGATAGCATTCAGATATTTAGGGAATGTTATATAACAATGTTGACATATGTATTTACACTGATTTCTATGTATGTTACATTCCAATCTTTAAATTCTGGTATCCATTTTTTCATGCGTCAAAATACGGAGAAAAAAATAACAGTCACACTAATATTTATGTTATTGTTAACAAATGCGCAATGAAACTGCTTAATTACATAAATACCAGCAACCTAGTCTACCCAGACAAAATGTATATGTAACTAGCCGGTTACCCGGCGTTGCACGGGTATTTATTAGTCCCAATTTTTTTAATTCAGAGGATCCTATAAATTTAATTAGCCATTATATTGACAGTGTATCATATAAAATACACTTGTTTCATATCGAATTTCACTTATTTTTTTATAGTGCGTACCTTGGTTTTTCTAATAGCATATATATATATATATATATATAGTTAATCTAAATATATGGCCACAGTTAGAAATTATCCACCGCTGTGGTCTCGAGGTAGCGTGCTGCCTTATCACGCAGCGGGCCCGGGTTTGATCCCCGCTTGGGGGCAGTTTTTCTGGGTGAGGTTTTTATCGGGGTTTTTCCTCACCTGTAAGACAAATGTCAGGAAAACTTTAAGGCCCAAACGGTCCCCGATATCATACAGCCATCATCATCACGATCATCCTTATCATCATCATCATCATCATCCTTCACCGGTGTGGAAAGCAACGGGAAGCTACCACACCTACAATTCCCTAGTAAAGCTGCAAAGCATAGCATGGAAATTGCTATGGATGGAATTAGAAATTCATTATATAATGGAAATGGACAGTTAATGACGAATTACTGAAATTTTGAAGAAGAGACTGGATTCGATTATCTATAAATAATAATAATAATAATAATAATAATAATAATAATAATAATAATAATAATAATAATAATAATAATAATAATTCCATGGCGCGACACACCTAGAAGGTCATTTAGCCTACTATAAAAACCACTCCACGCTTTTGATGGTAAAATAATTTTTTTGTAGATAACTAGTTTTATTCTAGATGTGTTGGAGATGATTTTTTTGTTGACCACTTTAATTTTATTCCAAGCGTATTGGAAATTAAAATTATTTTTCATTTTTTAGTTCGATTAGTTTTCTTAAACTATTATATATTTTATTTTATTTTATGTGGCTTTTAGCCGAAATATAGGATACAGGTGTGGTGTAAAGAAGACAGCGTACCCATGATCCACGCTGGATAACGGCAAATGGTCTTCATACATGTGGAGACAAATCTTGTATATTATCCAGTATAGGGGTTATTATTCTTCTTCTTCCTTCCAAGTATTAGGCCAGGGCCTGTTACGATCCTATAGAAAAGTTTCCCTCCAGCGTTTGAGGGAAATTCTCGTATAAGACTTGAAAGCATAATACTAGTCCCTTCGATTGGTTGCTGGCCAAAGGAAGGCAAGACCAGTGGTGGGGCTGCCATCTTATAGCCTCTGCTCAGGTTTTTCTGGAGAAGAAAAGAAAATAAAGGAAAGAAGAAATGGAAGAAAGGAAAGACTCCCTAGCCCTCGGATGCCCTAATAGCGTCGGGGTCGAAGAAAACAAGAGTTAACCAAGAGAGGTTAGATAGTAAAGTTAAAAGAGTGCAAAACACAAGTAAGTGGAAGAAATGTATTATTATTATTATTATTATTCTTTTTCTTTGTTTTACCGTCTTTGGGGTACGTTGGATCAACCATTTCTCTGTTTGTTTCTTTCTTAGTGGCCAGTATTTTTTCGTTCTTTCGGAACATCTTTTTCTCTCTTCTTCCGAGATAATAGGTTTGGATTTTTGTTTAGATTTATCTTGGAACCTCATGTTTTCATGTTTAATAATTGATTTAGCTGTTTCATCAATTAGTGAATTTTCTGTAATCTTTAATTCTTTTAGGTCCAGTTGGGTTTTGTTCTGCGGTTATGGAAAAATCAAATACTTGTTTGGTTCATCTGTTAGAGTCCATTCTAAGAAGATGACCGTAAAGACCTATTCTCCTTTTTTCTCATAATATCTGAAAGTTTTTTTTCAATTTTTTGTAGAGAGTCATTCTTGATGCATATTATTTTTTGCGCGATACTGCGTTTTGTCGTACTTACAGCAATGACGACCATGATTGAAAGTTCAACTTCCTACATTTCGGAGTTGCCAACTTAAATAACTATACTGTAATATTACATATTACAAACACGCGTGTGGGAAGTAAAACCACTGCCCTTTATATATTCTACGTAAATTGTATATACAAAATATATCCAAAAGATAGTTTTAATATACATCAACTTTTATAAGATTCATGATGTGTTCCGTTGAGGTATTATTCAAAATTAAAATATAAAATTATGGAATATTCACCTGAAAGGTCCGTCTCTCCAACTTAATTATTTAACTGTAGCGCTTTCGGGACTTGTCCCATCATCAGCAGTATTCAAAACTGGTGATAATGGGACAAGTCCCGAAAGCGCTACAGTTAAATAACTAATTAAGTTGAGGAGACGGACCTTTCAGGTGAATATTCCATAATTTTATATTTTAATTTTTAATATACATTATACCAAACAAATAAATGCATTTTAAATGAACTGACATTTATTTTAAACAATATAAAACAATAAATTCGTACTTGCCGCCATTTTATCGCTAACATTATCTCACGGCCTGCTGTGCTTTCAACTAATAACCAGTGCCAACACTCTTAACGTTGGTCAGTTGTTTTTAATGAAAGCAAATGTTTCCAACAAAGATGGTATTATTTTAGTATTATTTATTATTTTGAAAACACAATCGCGCAAAAAATAATATACAACGCACGTTTGTGAAGTGTTTTACTGAACCTCTGAAATTAAAAACCGAGCAGTAGCGAGGTTTTTAAAGATTTTCCTCGCTTCTGTAAAAACCACTTTCGACTAATAACCATTGCCCACACTGTTAACGTTAGTCAGTTGTTTATAATGAACGCAAATATTTCCAACAAAGATGTTATTATTTTAGTATTATTTATTATTTTAAAAACACAATCGCGCAAAAATAATATACAACGCACGTTTGTGAAGTGTTTTACAGAACTTCCGAAATTAAAAACCGAGCAGTAGCGAGGTTTTTAAAGATTTCCTCGCTTCTGTAAAAACTACTTCCCAACCTCATATCGTAATATACTCGTGCTATTAACTTGAAATTTTGGTCCAATTATTCTCCTTAAAATGTTCCTTTCCTTTAGCTCAAAGTTTCTTCATTTGTCCTTTGAAAATCTGGTTAGTGGTTGGGGGTTATGAGATTATAAATCGTTTCTGTAATGTTAACCCTTAAATTGACAAAACACAAATTTCTTCTGTTAGTTATTTGAATGTGGCGGACCGCAGTGAAAACGGAATCTTATGTAACTGTTATTATTAGGTATATTGCATAATTGGACACATATTTACGTTGTTTATTTTATTTTGTTTTCTTCTGATTTATTTAAAATATTAAAATTAATAGAACTAACTGATGTATCCGAGGATACATAACGAATTTAAGGGCTAAGAAGCTTTAAATCTTGTTGCAGTCACGGTCTTCTGGATACTTGAAATAAAAGAATGAATTGGCTTCTGAACACGCGTTTCAAGTGAAAGTATTGAACACGCTCTCTCTTTCTAGCAATCAATCACCGCTTGAAAAGAGAATGTTTACAGAGCCGCTTCTCACTTTTCACTTGTTTTCAGTGATTGGAACGCGCCATGGATTAGTATTTTTCTCTCTTTCCTTAATTACACCTCGTTGAATTTGCTTTAAATATATATTAGAAGCTACCAAATACATACAAATCCAGATATTTCACATAGATTAATACATTGCATTAGTAGCATTACAACACGAAAAATAAAATAGTTCATTACAAACATCTCTTCATTTTCACTTCAGATACAAGGTGTTCTAAAAAAAGGTTCTGATATTTATACAGAATCTCAAAACTAGAACATTAATATTCATATGTCAATGTCCACCGCTGTGGTCTAGAGGTAGCGTGCTGCCTTGTCACGCAGCGGGCCCGGGTTCGATCCCCGGTCGGGACAGTTTTTCTGGGTGAGGTTTTTATCGGGGTTTTTTCCTCACCTGTAAGACAAATGTCAGGAAAACTTTAAGGCCCAAAGGTCCTCGAAATCATATGGCCATCGCAATCATCATTCATATTCATCTTAGACTAGGGACTCTCCTGGCGCACCACTGTCATCATCATCACCCATCATATCGGGGCAACGTAACCCCGCCTTCCAGGCGCCCCAACCTCAGAAGTGGGTTACAAGTACGCAATGCCAGGAGAGAAACCACGAATGTCCAAAGACAAACCTGGGGCATTTGAAAAAAAAAATGTATGTATATTTTTAAAATTCATTCTGAACTACCGTTGAGGTTGTTATGTAAAAAGTTTATATATTAAAATTTGTATCTGAAATTAAGTCGCCTCAACAAATTAAAATTCATGAAAATATTGAAGCCCTTTCAAAACTTCTGTTCTATTCTCAGCAGCTGGGTAGTTATTTCAGTATTTTTCTATGAGCATATATGTATTTTTATTCAATTCCACCACTTGCCATTCTGGTATTCTCTCCTGGCACGGCTTTCTTGCAACCCACTTCTGAGGTTGGGGCGCACGGAAGGCAGAGTTACTCTGCCCCGATCATATATGTGATAGGCGATGATGATGGTAATGAACCGTCAGGAGAGCCCTTAATCCTAAACTTAATAAATATATTAATTAATTAAATAAAAATAAAACGTAGTTTTATTTGATTTTCATATTTATTATATAATTCAGTGACAGCTGTTTCGGTACACTGTACCTTCTTCAGAACATGTTAACAAATTATGAATTGTGTTCCAACTGATCTAAGCAACAATACAACAATATTTATTTAAATTTTTAAATTTAACAAAGGGGATTCATTCAAATCAAGTTGAGAATTTAACAGTTTTTTACTACTTTTAAATGTATTAATTTCTACAGCCTCCAAAAGATCTAACTTCTTACCCTTATCACAAATATGTAAAATTTCAAATATATTAATGATGACAATGATGGTCATATGATGTTCGGGGACCGTTTAGCTCTTAAAGATTCCTGACATTTGTCAGGCGAGGAAAAACCCCGAAAAACCATTACCCAAGGAACTTGTCCCGACCGGGAATCGAACCCGGCCCCGCTGCGTGACAAGGCAGCACGCTACCTCGAGACCACAGCGGTGGACTCCATACAATATAACTGGTAGAATAATAGTTTTATGTATTTTCAGTTTAACTTTTTTTTTAAAGGAATTGGGACACCAAGAGTCTCTGTAATGCATAATAGCATGCATTTCCAGAATTGAGCCTATGTTTAATTTCTTTGTGCATCTCATTCCTATTTGTGATTATTGTTCCTAGGTATTTGAATTCAGCCACTTCTTCAAAATTTCTCATTAGCTGTCCATTTCCATTATATAATGTATTTCTACGTGTGACCATATATTTAGTTTTACTGATATTTACTTCCAGTCCTAATTTCTTAGTGTTACTCAATAGTGTGTGCGTGTTGGCCTTTAGTATCTCCTCGCTATCGGCCAATAGTACTACATCATCAGCATAAACTAACAGCTTATTAATACCATTGAGTTGTAAGCCTTCCGCATTCTCTAAAGATTTGACGGCATGCTCTAGTACAAAATTAAATAGTAGAGGAGAGAGTGCATCTCTTTGCTTCAACCCATTCTGGATTTCAAAAGTGTCAGAAAACTGTTTGCCTACACGCACCCTACTCTTTGTGCCATTTACACACATTCGTATAGGCCTATCTAAGTTTTTAGGAATTCCTAACTCCAGCAGGATAAAATATACATGAAATATTTTTTAATTCTGCTGGCTATTTTCATAGGGAAGGGAAATTAGCTGAAATATATAACATGCACGAAGATGGAGAAGTATAAAAGAAAATTTGTTACTTAACTGGATGGAAGTTTCGGGTGAGAAAATTAGATGGCAGCTTGTAAACTTTTGAGTTCATAAAGTTGCATACATAATTCTCTAATTTATTCATGAAGCAAGGTACGAGTTGTAAAAAAATATATACAGGGTGTAAATAATGTTTTAAGTTCCAATTCCTTCTAGAAATATCATAAAAGTCTTATTTTTTATTAATGGAGCATGCATGGCATGTCCGTTGGGGACGCAGCAGTCAAGCCAAGTTGTCTAGGGTGACGTGTCTTTCGTCTGTTTTTCTTTACTTGTTGCAGGACGAATTGCAGGAAATTTAGAAGTCAAAGTTGTATTCGATCAACATCTCATCGCCATTTTTCATTTCATACCTCTTTAATTAAACCATTTATGAAAGTGGAAAATATAATATACTAGAAGTCCCGGCCACGCGTTGCTGTGGCTAAGGTATACGTTAAAAATTTAAATTAAGTTGCTGTCTTTCAGCCAGATTACTTAAAACTAATACTTACACACGAAATTAATAATATTGAAAATAAAATAAACACTGCACGCACTTAAATTATGAAATAATCAATATTTGTAATTCAATTGAAAATCGCGGTTGCAACAAAAAGCACAGCCATCTGGATCTCGCTTTGTTAAATAATAAACCAATTACCTTACCAAATTACCTTATACCGCCATCTGTTTGAATCGTATGGAACTCACAGATACCTTACACTATCTGTTAGAATCGTATGGAACTCACAGATAATTATAACTCTTTGTTAAATAATAAACAAATAATTTGCAATAAAAAAAATGTGACTATAAATTTAGTTATAAACTACCCTAAGTCTCAAGTTGGATCAAACTGCACACAGTGTGCAAAATTTTATTAAAATCGGTTCAGTAGTTTAGGATTCCATCGCGGACAAACAACGTGACACGTAATGTTTATATATTAAGATTATGATCTTCAAGTAATACAGGTACAACATAATATGGTGGTTATATCATTATTATTATTATTATTATTATTATTATTATTATTATTATTATTATTATTATTATTATTATTATTATTGGCCGCGGTGGACTAGTGATTTTGCTCCTTGCCTCTGGTCCCGAGGGTCGCGGGTTCAAACCCGGCCGGGGTCGATGGATTTTTTAGGATGGAAAAATCCAAGGAGCAAGTCCTCCGGGAAGGACTTTAAGCCTTGGGTCCCGAGTCTGAAGATTTTCAGGCTCGTAAAAGATCCTTAAGCCTGAATAAAAAGGCCTCTAAGCTATAGTACTACCTTGGTTTCCTAGATGTTAGTATGAAGCGGAACGCTGACCACGGGCCACTCCGATGACATCTATACGAAAACAAGTGTAACTAAATTAGTATGGTTCAAATTCTTCCCTGTAGGAGGAGAGCGCCTGAATCTCTGTTAAGGGAAACATGGGCTTACAAGATACAAGATTATTATTATTATTATCATTATTATTATAACTAACTCACTCACTGGCACTATCGAACCCGTAGGTTCATGGCCGTGCAGACATAAGCTCTCCATATATTCCTATCCTGAGCAAATATTTTCCAATCATCCCCTGCATAACATTAAATAATGATTTGTGAGTAAACAGTTTCATTTTGTTCGTTAAATAGTCCTAACAAATGGCACTCTTGATTTCCAAATCCTCTAGATAAATTGGAAATCACTCGTGGCATTACTTATGATAATTGAAATTGACCTTCGGTGTGTATGTTGCAATTTTATTTGATATTATGATTTAATTCTTCCTTAGTTTCTACACTTTTATCGCAATGTGCTTTTAGACCATTCTTTACATTACTGTTTAGAAAACGTACATTTTAATTTGAATCTGTGAAATATTCTGATTATAAAGCGTGATTATAAAGTCCCAGTACATTTTGTGGATAACGTAGCGCAAATAAAACAAAAATTATAAGGTAGTTTCTACTATCAAGTTAGTGTTCAACATAACCTCCATCAATCTCAAAACATGTTTCCCAACGACGCACCGTCGCCCGGAAAACATGCACCAACATATCCTCTGTAATCATTTCACTCGCTTGGCGTATGCGTTCTTTCAGCACTTGCAGATTAGGAAACTTGGTTCTGTACACCTGTTGCTCGATGAACTCCCAAGCAAAAAGTCCAGGGGTGCGAGGTCTGGCGAACGAGGTGCCCAGATACGAGGAGATGCCCTTCCAATCCACCTTTTGGGAAACCTGTCATTGAGATACCCGCGTATAGCCAGAGCAAAGTGTGGTTGTGCTCCATCTTGCTGTAACTGTGGCTGTAAGAAAAGTTGCAACATATCAAGATACACGTCTCCCGTGAGGGTTTCCTTTGGAATCTGTCTCTAACTTCTTCGTACGACTGGCCTCTTAAACGCGCAGCAACAATCTCTATCCGCTCTTCAATGGTGAACATATTTGTATCTTTCGAATGGCTGTAACAGAAATACGATATGTAAGCGATTTATTTAAAATGTACTGAGACTTTATAATCACCCTGTAGAATAAGTGTTTAAATTATTTACTTCTTCTCTGTATCTGTAACTACACAAGACAATTTTGCTGCGTGGAACCTCATTTTCTGACAGAATATTACAGTTTAGCTTAAATCAGCCAACATTAGGTCTACGTTCGTGTTCAGCTTTTACGCTTGATTGTTATTCGCTTGTTCCAATTCTTAGAAAGCGCTTTTCATTTTTTAAAAGCAAAGAAGATGTAGAAAGAAGCGGACAAATGAATAATTCAACAAGGCGACATGTCGGAAAGAAAAAAAAAAGACATTCGCTTCCTCCATCTTGTTTCAAGTCTAGAGATGAGAAAAAAATACGATGTTAAGTTTCATATCAACTTCTTGTTGTCCTTGTTCATTTTTTATTTGATACAATACAATCATGTTCTTAATTTTTCTCTACGAAGAAAAATTATTTTATTAAATTTAAGTTGATATATATATATATATATATATATATGGTATGATAAGAAAAATAAATGCCTGGACGGGATTCGAACCCGGATCTCTGAGTCTGTACCTCAGTGTGATATCCATTACACCACCAGGCGAATCCAATTCAAACATTTATTTTTCTGATATGTAATGGATATCACACTGAGGTACAGACTCAGAGATCCGGGTTCTAATCCCGTCCAGGCATTTATTTTTCTTATCATACCATATTAAGCTTGCATTGCTCAATGTTAAATATTTAATTATAATATATATATATATATATATCCATTCGTAGTAATTCTGCCCGAGGGCAGGTCTTTCACTGCAATCATAGCATTTTCATGCTATGCTTTGCAGCTTTATTAGGGAATTGAAGGTGTGGTTGCTTCCCGTTGCTTTCCACACCGGTGAAGGATGATGATGATGATGATGATGATGATGATAAGGATGACGATGATGGTCATATGATTTCGGGGACCATTTGGGCCTTAAGGTTTTCCTGACATTTGTCTTACAGGTGAGGAAAACTCACAATAAAAACCTCACCCAGAAAAACTGTCCCGACCGGGGATCGAACCCAGTCCCGCTGCGTGACAAGGTAGCACGCTACCTCGAGATAATATATATTTATTTATTTATTTATTGAGGAGAGCAGCAAGATGTTCAAAATTAGACAAAATAAGAAATACTGTCATAAGAGAAAAAATTAATATTGGTTATTCAATAGTAGATTATATACGGTATAAGCAATTGAATTCGTATGGGCACGCACGAGAAAAGCAAGAAGAAAGATTACCCAGGAAAACATTGGAATGGTATCCACCTGGAAGAAGGAGGAGAGGAAGACCTCGAAACTCGTGGATGCAGGAAATTAAAGTAGTATTCCCACTACAGGCCTCAGGAGGCCCTTGGGGTAGTGGGAGGTTAAGGCTCCCACTATTTCTAGACAATCGGCACTTGATGTCAGCCGGGTTGTCAGCCCTGCTTGACGGCCGCCTTTACCCCAGAACAAGCGTCTGGTACTCATTTCGGTTAGAGGCTGAATCGACCCCAGGGCCATAGTGCCGCCAGAAGGTTTGGGTCACTTTAAAAATCCTGACTCCACCGGGACTTGAACCCTCGACCTTCCGGCTTGTAGCGCAGTGCCTTAACCACTACACTACGGCAGGAAATAACAACTGGAATGGGAGCAAGAGGACTGAAGGACATGGATTGGATGGAGAGAGATGAGTGGAGAAGAAAAATAAAACTTTAGGCACAGAAAGATGTGTAAATATTAAAATTCTGTATATAAATAAATTATATATGATATGAACAGAAAAAAGAATGCTTGAGTCGGGATTTGAACTGGAGTCTCTAAAGTCTGTACCTTTAGCGCTCTAACCAACTGAGCTACCCAAGAATTCCAAGACAAACATACAATTTTCTTATACATGTAGTATTCTCAATTCACACAAGAGGTAGCGGAAATATCATTCAACTGCCATCTAGCGGCTAACCTAACAGTTAAGCAAATTATTAAAGAGAATATTTACTTTGTAGCAGTAACGCTTGTATATATAGATATTATAAATATATTTTTGACATTTGGCAATGAAGGCAAATATGATATGAAAAAGAAAAAAAGAATGCTTGAGTCGGGATTTGAACTCGAGTCTCTAAATTATATATATATATCTTTTTCTGTACGTGTGTTTGTCACTGAACTCCTCCTAAACGACTGGACCGATTTTGAAGAAATGTTATGTGTATGTTTGACTGGGTCCCTCGATGGTTCAGATTCACAATTTGATCCGGTAAAACCATTAGGTGTAGGATTTCACTTGAAACAAAAATTTTAAAAATCTCTCTAGCTATCGCAATTTTCAACCATAGTCGCCATTATTGTAAGTACGACAAAACACACGCTATCGCGCGAAAACAATATTCAAGTCAATAAAAAAGAGTATCACAATAATCAAAATGAGGCATAGCAACTGTTTTTACTAACATTTTCCTTAAAACAAATGATAAAAAATGTCTTAGCCGATTTAATAAATGCATTATTGAGAAAATTATTTTGCAAGTGTGATCCTGGAAGGAGATAAAAGCTATCAACGTGTTTTTCAAATAGCAGAATTGTAATTAAGTAGGTTGGAATCACCAGTTTATGGATTGAAATTTGCTTGCAATCTGCTTGCAAGAAAAGACGTAATCATGTGGTAGGAAAGTCATTTCCTTGCAAGAGCGGTTAAAGTCAGTGCTTGCTTGATGAGATGCCTGTAGAGACGGTAAAATTAAGTTTTATCAATACTCTGAAGGGATTAAAACGATAGAATCTCCATTGTAAACGTAAATGTCACAAGTTCAACCCCGGAGATAGCGTATCAATTTCCAGGCGTTTTCATTTTCTAAAATTACCTCAAATGATGTTAACTAACTAACCCACTGGCACTATCGAACCCGTAGGTTCATAGCCGCGCGGACATAATCTCTCCATATATCCCTATTCTGAGCCAAAGTTTTCTAATCATCCCCCGTAGAATCCACTTCCCTCAAATTATAGTTAATGTTATTCTCACACCTCATTCTTGGTCTGCCAACTGGGCGTTTTCCCTCTGGTTTTCCTACAAGAATCTTCCATGCACGTCTTTCATTCCCCATTCGTGCCACATGTCCTGCCCATCCCAGTCTACGAGACTTAACTGTTCTCATTATATCTGGCTTCCTATAAAGACCATGTAGTTCACTGTTATGTAGTCTTCTCCATTCACCTGTCTGTTCATCTCTCTTTGGTCCAACAATTTTCCTAACAACTTTTTCTCAAATACTCGTAATCTCCTTTCCTCCCTTAAAGTAAGAGTCCATGTTTCGCACCCATATAATATAACTGGTAGAATAATAGTTTTATATATTTTCAGTTTAACGTTTTTTTGGAATGAGTTGGGAAGTCAAGAGTCTCTGTAATGCATAATAGCATGCATTTCCAGAATTGAGCCTATGTTTAATTTCTTTGTGCATCTCATTCCTATTTGTAATTATTGTTCCTAGGTATTTGAATTCAGTCACTTCCTCATAATTTCCCTCATTTGTCATTAACTGTCCATTTCCATTATATAATGTATTTTTATGTGTGACCATATATTTTTACGCCAATTAATAGACTCGGATTTTAAATACGTCGTACGTGATTCTTCACATATTTTTTGCATACATCACGATTGCCAGTTATAGGCGGTATCGAAACTAAATTGACAACTTTTATATAATACCTATAGGGTAATACAGAATGCACCATAAGTCAGTTAACCGAAAATGTATACCGTGTATATTATTTTCTGTAGCTTACAACATCTATAAAAAAACTACAAATTGTTCAATGTGACCTCCATTGGTGTATTTATGACTTCGTTTCAACACTGATTTGCAGATGTCATCACACAATTTCCCATTGTTAACATATGCAGTGGTTAATTGACTTACGCCGCAGCCTGTATAATGTTTTATATCTGTGGTTACGGCTCGCTCTGTTGAGCAAACTAAGAAACTGGAACTGGAAGTAAATATCAATGAAACTAAATATATTTTCATATAGAAATACTGTTAATGAAAAATGTGAGATATTTTGAGGAAGTGGCTGAATTCAAATGCCTAGGAACAATAATCATAAACAGGAATGAGATGCACAGAGAAATTAAACATAGGCTCAATTCTGGAAATGCGTGCTATTATGCATTGCAGAGACTCTTGTTGTCCCAACTCCTTTAAAAAAAAACGTTAAACTGAAAATATATAAAACTATTATTCTACCAGTTATATTATATGGATGCGAAACATACTTTAAGGGAGGAAAGGAGATTACAGGTATTTGAGAATAAAGTTCTTATGGAAATTTTTGGACCAAAGAGAGATGGACAGACAGGTGAATGGAGAAGACTGCATAACAATGAACTACATGGTCTTTATAGGAAGCCAGATATAATAAGAACAGTTAAGTCTCGTAGACTGCGATGGGCAGGACATGTTGCGCGTGTGGGGAATGAAAGACGTGCATGGAAGCTTCTTGTAGGAAAGCCAGAGGGAAAACGCCCAGTTGGTAGACTAAGAATGAGGTGGGAGAATAACATTAACTATGATTTGAGGGAAGTAGATTATACAGGGAATGATTGGAAAGCATTAGCTCAGGATAGGGATGTATGGAGAGCTTATGTCCGCGCGGCCATGAACCTGCGTAAGTAAGTATAATATGAATGATTATATTATGGAAGTTTGTGTAAAAGTGAAATAGATGTAAAGGATAGGAATGATGGGGTTGTGTAGCCGGGTCGATGCTGTTATAAATAGAAGCAGCTGGTCGCGCGCTCCAGATGGTGTCTCATCCCTCCGCGCATTTGTATTCAAAGATATGTTCCATGCTTTACCACCTGGACGTCTTATGTTCTTCATAGCTACCTCATTTATTAATACCAGTGGTCGCCCAGCGGTCCAAATTCGACCACAATTCATTAATTTTTTCAACTTTGTCACAAATAATTCATTATGCATTAATTTTAGATTAATTACTTACTTACTCACGGCACTATCGAACCCGTAGGTTCATGGCCGCACGGACATAAGCTCTCCATACATCCCTATCCCGAGCTAATGCTTTCCAATTCTTTCCTGTATAATCTACTTTCTTCAAATCATAGTTAATGTTGTTCTCCCACCTCATTCTTGGTCTATCAACTGGGCATTTTCGCCCTGGCTTTCCTACAAGAAGCTTCCATGCACCTCTTTCATTCCCCATACGCGCAACAAGTCCTGCCCATCGTAGTCTACGAGACTTAACTGTTCTTATTATATCTGGCTTCCTATAAAGACTAGCTCATTGTTAGGTAGTCTTCTCCATTCACCTGTCTGTTCATCTCTCTTTGGTCCAAAAATTTTCCTAAGTACTTTATTCTCAAATACTTGTAATCTCCTTTCCTCCCTTAAAGTAAGAGTGCATATTAATTTTAGATTTATTTTAAAAATACGAACGATAGGAAATATGTGGTATAGCTTGGCTAAGCTATATTTAAAAAAACCATAACGCGTCATTTGACATTTGTATACTATTTACACTATTTAAATTTGCATTTGGCCTATTTTTATGTGTACGGGAATATATATCCCTTCTTCTTTGTCTCTCACTCCGACCCGTCAATATTCTATATCGAGGCATAATGGAAGTAGGTGCGAATATGTAAATATAAAGGAAAAACATGTAATGAAATTACTGAAACCAAGATTAGACAGGGTTTGATAAATTTAAACAATAAAATGTACTCATTTTTTTAAACCACTGATAATAAATACGCGAGAGTAAGTCAATTCACATTGTTGCTGCACAATTTTATTTGTACAACAATGCACTCTCAGTATGAACGTAAACAAACGAATGAGTAATACACATAAATTCCTTAGAGACAATCAATTTTATTTTGTTTAATTTAATATATTTGTAACACATATTATACATACATTTTATTTTTCTGGACTCCTTCTCTATATGAACTTTAATTATGTCAAATATCACACTCTCCGTGCACGCAATCTGTTTAAAAAGGGGTGCAATTTTTTTTTCTTCGCATATTAATAAATAGATTTTAAGAATTAGGACATAGAAGTGTTGGACGCCCATTTACTAGATGGGAAGATTCATTAAATCACACTTGATGTGAAA